>JAVTVY010041413.1:0-180843 GCA_036873755.1 Hanleya hanleyi | reverse complement strand
CCATCTCATAGAGATGTGGGAGTGTGAATTCCACACGATGTGCCAGGCCCTGCCCCATTTACAACGGTTCCTAAAAGAGCGTGAATATCCCTTGAGTCGTCGGCGATTGCTCAGTCTACCTCAGATGTTGGACGCCATTCGTTCGGGTCAGCTCTACGGCTTTGTAGAATGTGATGTGCATGTTCCCGACACTCTCAAGCCCCTCTTCGCCCAGTGTCCGCCTATCTTCAAGAACACGCTGGTGGGTCGGTCTGACATTGGAGAGACCATGGGTGCCTATGCGGAGCAACACGAGTGTTTGCCTAAACCTCGCCGCATGTTGATTGGAAGTATGTGGGCCGAGAAAATCTTGCTGGGCACCCCCTTACTGCAGTGGTACATGAACCACGGTTTGGAAATTACTCAAATCTATCAAGTGATCCAGTACGTACCTGAGGCTTGTTTTGCGGAGAATGCGGACCTCGTGACGAAGGCCCGTCGTCAAGGGGATCAAGACCCGAGTCAGGCCATCATGGCTGAATGTTGGAAACTCACTGGCAATGGTTATTATGGAAAAACGGTAACCAACCAGGATAAGCACGTCAATGTGAACATTTGCACGACTACCCAAGCTCGCAAAAAAGTGAATTCCCCGCTGTTTCGATCCGTGGAGGTGATCGATGACGACACCTATGAAGTGACGTCAGCCAAGAAGACTATCCGCTATAATTTACCCCTCCAAATTGGGTGTATGGTCTATCACATGGCCAAGCTGAGGATGCTGGAATTCATCTATGATTTTATGGGTGTGTATTTTGATCCCTCAGACTGGCAACTCATGGAAATGGATACAGATTCGGCCTACATGGCCGTTTCCCACCCGGACTGGGAGTCTCTCGTCAAACCCGAGTTACGGGCACAATATGAGGCGGAACGGGACCAGTGGCTACCCCGACGCGATCACTACACCTACGACAAGCGCACACCCGGGCTCTTCAAGCCGGAGTGGAGCGGGGATGCTATGATTGCGCTCTCCTCCAAGACCTACTACTGTTACGGAGGAGATGGAGGAGAGGATAAGTTTAGCTGCAAAGGAGTGAGCCGGCGCGATCCCAACATAGACAAAGCTCTCTACCTGGACGTGTTACAAAGCCAGGCCAGTGCGAGTGGCACTAATCGTGGATTCCGGGTCGTCGACCACCAGATGCGGACCTATATACAGCAACGAGACGCCTTTACTTTCTTTTATCCCAAACGAAAAGTATTGGCCGACGGTGTGAGCACTACATACTTGGACTTGTAAAATGTGGAACATTAACTGTGGATACACGAGTTATAAAACTGTAAAAGTCAGGATGGCCGAGTGGTCTAAGGCGCCGGTATTAAGTGCTGGTGGGTGAAACCCGTCGTAGGTTCGAATCCTACTCCTGACAAACTTTTTTTGTACCTTAATCACTACTACTATTCTATGTGTACATATCCCTACTATTTGTACCCTGTATTCTATTTGTATAGAGTAACTCATCATTCTTGTTCACTTAAATAAAGAGAGAAAAAGTCAAATCATTTTTTTGTGTTTTTTTTTCATCAATTTATTCAACAATGAACGTCAGAACAACAACGTCATAACAATATAATGTGATAATAATAATAGTGGTCTGCGCGCGCAGTACATTTTTAAGTTAACCAGAGAAATGGAGCATGCACATTAAAACGAGAGGCCGTCCAGTCATAGACGAGGACATCACGGTCTTCGGCTTGACAATAATCATCAAACATATGTACAATGGTGGGCATAGAATGTCCTCTACTCCGGTGAGTGAGATAAAACACACAGTACTGTCCGCACACACTACTCAAGGGTCCTTGTAATCTTTGCGTATTCCAACGCCACTCTGTAGTAGAGACGTCCATGAATTTCACCAAATCGACATGGAGGGGTGCAAGTCCGTAGGAATCAAAGTATTCGCCTTGGCCTTGGGTGTCCACGTACACAGCTATCCAATGTTCACCGGGTCGACTCCTCGTGTCTGTATTCAGGATGTAGGCTGCTAGGGTAGTGGAGTGGTTGGGAAACACATTGCGTGGAAACACACCTCGAAAGGGAATCTTGGGATCTCGCTGGAGTATGCTCATCAGCTGCTCTGTATCCATCTTAGGTGGCGAAGTCACACAGCACGTTTCTTTGGTGATCCACGCTGATGACGTTATCAAACTCGGCGTAGCAAATCACGTTAATGGTGTTTTCTAGAGCGTTGGCGAAACGCAGTTCCAACCGTAGGTTTCCTTTCTTGAGCAAAGCCAGTTGATGATCGTGTTCCAAGGTAGGGGTGAGTTCGAAGGCGAACAATGTGTACCCTTTCTTAAAGTCTTCTCGACTGATGGTATTGCCTTCGTCCTGGTTGTTTTGTCCTGTGGCTGTAAACAGGTTCAGGTAGGTCCGCACATAGTTGTCGTTAGTAAAGTCCGGTTGTAATGGACGGGCTGGAATTTGATGACCGGCCACGTGCAGTGCCACAAAGTTGATGTTGAAATGCTCAAAGTAGAACGGATTCTCAGTCAACACTCCATTGAATGCGGTGTTGCTCACACACGCCAGGGTAAGACGTTTAGGTAGATCCCCTAGAAATAAATTTTCTCTGTTGGCCATCATCGTACCTGCTGGCACAGAGAACACCTTGGTCTGTACGCGTCGGATGGGATACTGGGCTGGTTTTTTCGCTAAGGCTGGCATGTGACTCAGCAATACGCCCTGTTGCAAATCTACCGTACGCACAAACAGGGCTGCATCTTCAATGATGATCTTGTATTGGGCACCCCCGGTTCCACTGCCCATTAAGGCGAACGCAGGTATGGACCGGATCAACTTGATCTTGATGGCTACACCGTTCATCATGTAGCGGTCTTGCATGAACAGATCGGCGTGCAGTCGTCCCATCATATCGATGGACTTGCTTTCGGCTGCCATGTTTTTGCGCTCTCTGAACCCAGTATTGGCACCCAGTACGCTGTTCATGGTTCCGGGTGTATCCCTGAAGTACAGCTGAGCTTGTAAGTGTGTTTTTTTGGCATCTTTACCGTACGACAACAGCGTCTCCATGTAGGCTCTGTACGGGTACGTATTAGTGGACGTACTGATGAGTTTATCGTTCAGACCTATATCCACCTGTTGGAACAAGGAGTGCAGCCAAAGATTCACCGGGGCTACTACCGCATCCTCCTCTATGTCCGTCCCGTCCATCTTCGTTATTTTGGCTTTCACGTACAAGTAGGTGTGGGCTAAATCCAGGTAGGCCGTATCTTTGTTTTCAATGGTAAATTCCACGGGACCCTGTCCCGTCAGGCTAGCCAGGGGTCGATGTTCTACCCAACGTCCTTCGGCTATACTGGTTTGGGTGGGTGGAATAGTCCACAAATCCAATTCACTGTTGGTAGACGGACACGACTCGGAGTGAATGAATGCCATTATGCGAAGATGTCTCTCCTACTATTACTTCTCTTCTTTTTCTTCTTCTTCTTCTGGGGCGTAGCCCTTCTCCTCTGGGGTGTGCGTCGTCGGTGTGTCGGACGTTGAATGAATCTGGGGTATGTGGGTCTTTGTCTTTTAAGGGCTTTGGCGATCAACACACCCCCCGCTTCTTTAGCCCGTCGTTTCAAGGCTTGTCGGGGTGCTGTGCCTTCCATCACATCACCGGCCACTTGCAATCCACTGCGTACCGCTTGTTTTCCCACCGCTTTCACACCCCGTGTCACCATGGGTAAAAATGTTTTCACAATGCTGCCCAGGATGTTTCCCAATCCGTGACCGCGTTGCATGCGTGCCCCGCTAAACATGGGCAAGTTTCCGCCCGTTTGTTTCTTGTAGTAATCGGCATAGCTGGACGTATGGCACTGGTAAGGCACGTACATTATACGAAGTGAGGAGAGCGGGTTTGTCGGAAAGCAAGTGTCAGCACCACTTTTCCTCGTTCGAATGGGATCGGACGTCCCGTGTCATCTCTTATATCCACCGTGATCGTGTTGATATCGGTATGTCGTACGGGCAGGTACATGATACGGTTGAAACTCTCGGTGGCTTGATCGCCATACGTCTTGCTAATGGGCACCACCCGTAACAGAGGTGTGTTCACATCACCCACAATATGACTGTCCACGGCGTCCGAGTAGATGTACAGTGCGTACATACCTACTTTCATATCCATCAAATGGCTTCCGTTGACAATGGTGGCCCCCTTGTAGACGTGGTGAGGCAGCCTTAACATTTGCCGTAGTGTAGGACTGAGTTTCAAATTCACGGCATCGGACAGTAGGATAGAGCTCTTGTCGTTGTGTGGGTTGACACCGAAGCACACGTTTCTCTTGAAGCGCGAGACCATCAGGCGTGTTGCACTACTCGTGCTCTCCTGTAGGGCCTTGTACTCCCTCAAGTTATTCAGACCCTCTATGAACTTCTGCGGCGTATCGTATTGGCCTAGGGGGAGCGTCAATTTGTAGACTTTATCTTGGTGGGTCACTTCGTACCATACTTCTCCGTCTTGTACGTTGTACCATGAGTAAGGGTATTGAATATCCACCAGTCCACATTCCCAGCGTCCCGGTAAATGTAACGGTTGGGGTAATTGCGTGACATACCGGGTCAAGGTGTTGTCAGGAAACACGTCGAGTGAGCTATTACTGGGCAACGTCAGGTAAAACATGACGACGACGACGACTGAGTTGTTCTGGCTTCTGCACCGGGGTTTTATAGGAGTTATTATGTGCTTAGTAGGGTTCCCAGGCCTTGCGCGCCTTACCTCGGCGTCGTGATCGTCGTGGCTGTGGTGTGGTCGGTATAGAGGAGGCATAGGGGTGAAAAGAACGATCCCGCCGTGAGGGTGTTTTGGGTGGCGTGTGCGGTTGCCATTCACCACGTTCCCAGGTATGGGTACGTCGAGAGGGGGTTTGCATCCACTTCCAGCGTTCACGATTGCCTACCAATTCTTGAGGGGTGTGTATGTCTTTTAACGCCTGAGCAAAGGCTTCCCAGCCCGGTGGATTAGAGTGTTTGCGAGCACGCACCATATCGTTGATCAAATCGGTCATATGAGACCCCGGCACCACTTGATTGCGAATCAGCAGGTTTCCTTCCGCATTCCAATCCATATCGGCATTCTGTTTCACCCGGTCCAACAATAAACGCGCCTTGGTCTTCAAGGCTTTAGGCACACTGGCCAACACTTCCTGTTCCAGCTCAGGTGAGGATGACGGAGGTGGTGGTGGGAGTGTGGTGGACGTGGTGGTGGGTACTGGTGGTGGCGTACTACTACTAGTACTCCCGCTCCCTCCTCCTCCTCTATATTGATCCATAAACGTCTGGTACCGGTTCAGCGTATGATGGTAGAGTTGAATTTTCTCGTGATCGGGCAGTCGACGTTGCAGTATATTATTCATCTCTTCATCCAGAGACTGGAGTTGTTGCACTGTGGCCGGAACGGGATAGGGGGATTGCAAACTCTGTAACAGTCGAGGTTCGACCAGCATCATTTTTTTCGTATGGTCCATACCGTTAGCGTCCCAAGATGGACCCGAGTAACGGGCCCAGTACAGTAGCGGCTAAGGGAGCGAGCAGTGCACCGAGAAATCCACCTCGCTGTAACACCTGTTTCTTTTTCTTGACACTGCCCGTCTTGTTGACTAACGTTCGGAGACCCGCCTTGTGCCGTTGCAATTTCCCTTTCTGCAGGGGACTGAGTGGAACATTGCCTTTTAACACATTATGAGCGACTTCACACAAACACCGGACCAAGTCTGCATCCGCGCCGCGCACCAGGGCCCGGCCCACCTCCGGTGGCGCGCTGCGTAATACGCGCAAAGCGGGCGCGTGCTTGCGTATGCGTGCAGACATGATGAGGAATGAGGGCTCGAGTGCCTTGTCTTCATCTTTTATCTTTTTCTTTCTTCTCATTTGGGGGTGTACACCGTCTGTAGTTCACCGGGAAAAATCAGGGTACGCAATCGCAGGGGAGAGGGTGTTTTCTTGTTTCAAGTCGATGAGTAGATACCCATGCGCAGGTTGGGTCGCATCTTCAAAGGCTTCTCGTACAAAGGCCGTGTTCTTAGGGTACATCTGTTGAGCCAGGTGGGTAATTTGTGACGCGTCTCTGGGGTTTTTAAATAACACCACATACTGAGCATTCAAACTAATGTTCCGGTGTTCTTTGTTCTTACTGAAAAGATTCTGTACGATGTAAATAATGCTCAATCGACGATGATGGCTGCCTTTGGTAAAGAGACGGGTGATTCGACTGTCCGTTTCCGTCATGAGATCGTCTACCACCACCAAGGTGTCTGGGGGTATATCTTCAGGTGGTAAGCCTTCCACTAAGGTGAGTCCTGGGACACGGGCCAGTGCCTCGTACGCGGGCTGCCAAGCGCCATAACACCACAGGATACGCGCTAGAGGCGGTGAAATCAGGGCGGCCCCATGTTGGATGAGACGTTGAACAAAATGTGATTTTCCCGACCCGGTCGGTCCAGCGATGAGGCACGTGAATGGATGCTGCCATCGTGGGTCCATCGTTTCTTTTAGGGGATGATTTGACGTTTAGAATGTCGGGGCTGGCGGCGCAGGGGATAGTACTCGAAGGGAAACCGTTGTCGGGGTAAACGGTATGATTCACGGGGGTCCACTTCAAAACTGTTGAGCGGTGTCGTCGTCGTAGTACTAGAGGATGGAGTGGAAGGCTGGCTTCTCAGGGATGATGATGATGATGATGGAGAAGGATGATGTGCAGTAGTCGTAGTCGTACGGATCGTCGTGGGCTGGATATAGCGGGGTAACGTGATGGCTGGAGTAGACGTAGGTGTCTGCGTTGAGACGTGCCGGACCCTTGACGTCTTGGTTGGTGTAGGCAGTGGGGTCGTGGTCGTGGTGGATGATGCAGAACGCAGGGTGTTGAAACAGGATATCACGTACGATAAATCGTAGAACACACCGGTAAATAACGTACCCAGAACCACGACTAGACACACCACAGTACCGACTTGTGCTTTTCGAGTTCGTAACAGTACGGGTAGACGTGTACTATCCATGGTACAGTCCTACACTGAAGGCGGGTGGTGATAGGCGTTAGCATTTATAGACGTTTCATGTCACGGCCGGACACCCAGGAATTAAAGGAACGAGGCCAGCCTTGCCATTTGACGAAATGATAGGGAATCCCACGTCGACGTTCCGTTTTCAAAATCTTTTCCACCGTGTAGTAGTCTTTCGGTGTTTTCACTATGGGTTGTAATTCTGCCTCGTAAAACGTGCCTTGCAGTCTCTCGCCTTGTAGATCTTCCAGTTGATAGACGTGGGGTTGTCGAGGTTTATGGCGCACGATGACAAAGTGTTCCTCACTCCAGTTCGGTAAATATGCTTTCTCAAATTGGCCTTTCACTTTACTGATCCGCACCGTATCTCCCCGTTTGTAACGGGGTGCCGTCAGGGGTGCACTGGAGGAGTACAGCGTAGCACGAACTTCATGTTCGTTCCCTTCTGTCACAGTCCGGGGCGCTCGTTGAATACTGCGATGATAGGCCCTATTGTAGCCTTGCACCAGTTGAGGAAGTACATCCAGGTAGCGTCGCGTGTTTTGAGCCGTAAAATATTTGTACATGCGTCCTTTGAAGGTGCGATTAAAGCGTTCCACTACCGATGCTTTCGTCTCATTGTACGTGTGAAAAAAAAATACCTTCTTTTTCTTAAGAAAGGCTTGAAAGGGTCGATTGAGAAATTCTGTGCCTTCATCTGTTTGTAAATAAAGAGGTTTGCGCCCCGTCTTGAAAATCTGCTGAAACGCGGCTATGAGATTCTCTCCTGTTTTGGTACGAACGGCCAGGACCCAGGCATATTTGGATAAAATATCGATACAGGTCAATATGTACCGGTATCCATCATTTTGAGGTGCAAATCGACTCATGTCGACTAAATCCGCCTGCCATTGCGCGTCGATCCCACCGACGATGACCCGGTTACGACGAAAATGACGTCGGACAGCCCGATGCAAACTGTACGTATCTTGGGTTTTTAACCAGTCTCGAACTTCACTTCGACTAATACCTTGGGCCGCTCGAGTCAATGCCCCCACACCACTATAGGCAGCTGAACTCGTTGGATTGTAATAGAAATCAATTAATACTTGGTTAATCTCCTTTTTTCCCGACTGCCGTCGCATCACGCACTTCGTTCGCCTCCGTCACATGTGAGTCGATCTCTTCCCGGGGTGATACTGAGTTCGCCCCGTCCGTCTCGACCTCGTCCCAGGGTGATACTGACCATCTAGCCGCTCTGCATTTTTTACATATAGGCCTTTTTTTCCCGGCTGTAGTAGTCTCTGGTTTACAGAAACAAATTTCTGCTAGTCTTTCACCCGGTTCAGCGAACGCCTCTTCTATAGCACGAACCCACGCTAATTGCTCAGGTGATCGATCGTCGGGTGACATTAACTGGTCGACAATAGGCATTATTTTCTTCAAGGCTGCCCACACAGAGGGAGTTAGGCTGATACTGCGCGTATCTTTGTACCGGCCTACCCGTATACAGTGGGGTGGTAGGGAATAAAAGTACATGGCATTATCCAGGTGGATGAGCTGTCCGTTCAATTCTCCGCTCAATACCCGTTTAAACTTATTCCAGCCATCACGCTGTAATGTCACCGGCTCCCATAACATTTCTGCGGGGGTCCAGTAAATAGCTAGATCATCTTTCGCCAGTTTGACTTTATCTGCATACACGTATAAGCGCACACTCGGTGTAAGAGGCAAGATGGCTCGTAGTGGTAGCGACATGCTTGCTCTTTCAATGTCCAACGGTAAATGATACACACTCTGTCTCTGCCCCTGGTATTTATAGGGCTTATTCTGTGAGAGGCGGGTCGTGTGCAGAGAATACTTTATCCACCACAGGAACTATTTTTTGCAAAGCCGTCCACAGATCACAATCCAGTGTAAATCCGCCTCGTTTGAGAGAGATCAATCGGGCAAAATAAGGACCGCGAAAAATGTATACATCGTGATCCAGGTAGATACTATCGCCATCCAAATGACCGAATAACACACGTTTCAAGGTCGTCCAGCCTTCGGAAGATAAAGAGACACGGGCGGGCTCTGGGACGCACCAACAGCGGGAATCATCGTCAATCAGGTCGATGCGATGAGGGTATATTATTAGGGTACAATTCGAAGTGAGTGTACGGGTTATGATGGTGGATTGGGTTTCCGGATAGAGTACGGCGTCAACTTCGCTAATGATAGCTTTTAGCGCTGCCCATAATGCTGGCCAAAGTACAATTCCGTGACCACCGCACTGTTCTAACCGGGGAAAAAATGAATTCTCTCTACACCGCCGCAGGTACACATCCACGCCGACAGGTAAAAAATCGACTTCGGGTTCTTTGGCTTGTAACACACGTGTCAATTGCGTCCACCCGTCAAGGCTTAAAATTAATTTCACTTCGATCGGATGTTCCTCGATAAGGTGTAATTCATGTTCATATACGATAAGAAGCACCTTAGACGTCACTTGAAAGAACGCGAGCTCTTTGCCCCGCGATGCCATACTGAAGAATGACAAAAATATTAGCCCGACACACATGTATATAGAGCGATTCTATTTTTCATTGTAAAAAAATACCCCGGAAAAAATATTTAACACTGCAATTAATTTTTTAAACGCTTCCCGAGTGCATCAATTAATAGTCTGGACTCATACGAAGATAAAAAATAAAAATTAGTGCATGGCTAGACGAGAATATCACGTCCTGAACATTATCAGAACAATATATAGGGCTGTGAGCGAGTGAAACCCGGAGAAAATAAAGGGATAACTCTTACGTGCCAAACGCGATAAGGGGGCAATACTCTGCAGTGACAAAAGGCATTTTGAACGACATTCAGGAAACATGAGGAGAGGAGTTTGTTTGAGCAAAATAATGAACAGGGACGCAACTCTGTTTTTGACCTCAATATTCAAGCGGGACCGCGTAAAATGTGCTTTTCGCACCGTAAACCAGGCACTGTTTTCTTCATTTTTCTACAGTTCTCACGATCGAAACGCGCTGGAATTTTCAGGGCACGCGTATCGGGTAATCAGGGATAGACTGGCTCTATTTTCAACCCAGAAAATGAATTTATTTTTAATGGACCGGGTTTTCTGTATTTTCGTACCGGCTCGAGAACCCACTAAAAAATTAAAAATCATCACGTAGACAAGGGCTAGACGGTTGAAATTTTTAATACGAGTGCCTGATTTATCTGAGATGAATTAGAACTAAAAATTCTACGGGGGACTGGTATGTATTGTAAAATGATACGCGTTTATAATTCATAAACAAACACACTCCAATTTTTGACGGTCTGCCACAATGGAATGCTGGCGCCGACGTCCGCGCGTTGTGCATAAATACTCGCCCCTCTGGAATGAAATTATCACAAAAAATTTGCAGATGTTGAGAAGAGAAGGAAACATGTCTACCACCAGTAACACCACCGTACGAGCTGAGAATAGAAGAAGACGAGCGACTCGGAGAATAGAGGAGGGGGAAGATGAGGAAGTTTTGCCGTATTTAACTCGGGACAAACAGCGGCGAATGAAACGTGAAATCAAGGAGTTCTGGAAGAAGGAGTTGCGGGGCTGGCAGGCCATGCTGCGGGGACAAGTCGGCGCCGGGATAACCAGCACCGCCGAAAATGTTCGGGCGCTGCTAAATGCAGCCCGAACGACAGTGGACGAGGCAGGGTGGTTCCATCTTTTGTCAAGGGTGATGAATGAAGCAAGACCTACCACCCCGCTTCCGGTACTGGCAGTGAGGCCGTTTACATCATCTTCTCCATCGGCGCCATTTCCCCTGCTAGACCTGCCAGTCCCTGAATTTCCGGACCCCCCATCAACAATAAGAATTGCCCCGGCGAATTTTTTAGATGGTACCCCCATCTTCAGGGACACTTCCAGCGAGGATGATGTGGACATGATGCGCCAATATTATAGAGAACAACATCCGGATGGCTATTATAGCGTGAGTGCCAGCACAACCTAGGGAAGTAGGCTTACTCCCTCGTCAATAAAAAGACGTTAAAATAATAACTGTCCTTTTTAGGACAAAAAATTCCTTCCGAAAGAGGAAGCTTTTTTAACTTGGGCACACCAATTAAAAGCACAGATGTCCCACATTTACCTTTCTCTTTTTTTTAAAACTGCATTCACCCAAATAAACAACCCCTGGCCTATATCAAATGTCCTTGTCAGGACAAATCTCTGTCTATATATACACAGGATTTATTTTTCTTTTTTCTCTATCCCCCCATTAATTTAATATTACATAGTCCGAGGGTATAACGGACTTTAAAAATTGTTATAAAACCCCGGTATAAGGGGAAAAAATTTATTTTGATAAGCGTGGGGAATATGCCCCATTAATTTAATCTTACACAGTCCGAGGGTATAACGGACTTTATAAAATTTTTAAACCCCGGTATGAGGGCAAAATTTATTTTCATAAGCGTGGGGAATTTATTTGAACGAACACAGGGCTGTGATTCTCGTGTTAATTTTTTTTGTGCATAGTTTAGAAGTTCCCTTTCGGAAAACATGGGTGGTTTTTAAAAAAACCGTTGGAATATGAAGTAAATATAGCCATTTACTTCGTTGACAGGGCCAATTTTCTATCAGCACAGACAGGACAGGTTAAATGTAGTAATTCACACTGTACGGGGTTGTTGTTGTACGGTATACAGGTGGGTATTCCGGCTCGACGGTGGATGCAAAATTCACAAAGTCCCTGGTGTCCGCACGGACCGATCGCGTATTTTGCAAACGGGTTCGCACATTCAACGCAGTGGATATATAATGCGCTTTTTCGTTCGGTGTGGCGTCCCAATGTTGATGTTGTAATCGCCCAGACATAATTCACGGCGTCGTGGTAGATTTTTTTTTTGGGCGTTATTTTCTTGATCTTCTCCCCTGTTATTCGGATGGGTGTTGTAGCTTTTCTGTTTTTTTTCCTCTGTTGTGGCCTAGTTGTGTTTTGTCTTGCATCGTCTACCCTCTTTAAATCTTCTTCTGTTTTTCTTGAGTCTTTTTTTTCTTGTGTAGCCTGTTGTACCGTGTCGTCGGCCTGTTTCAACAGCGTTGCTAGCAGGCTGTCTACCTCATCTATTTTTTCGGGTGGATTAACATCGGATGGGGCTGCAAGATCGTCTAAGTGACTCGTTGTTTCTACAGGATCTTGGTCTGTAGTAATAGTTGTAGGATTGTTCCGGGTTGGTGAAGGTGGAAATATTTCCTTCATTATTTCCGCTATCCAGGGTTCGTCGTCTACCAAATTAATCATACCGGGCAGGAGTTGATTCTCATCATTTGGGAACAAGTCTGCTGTATCAATACTCATGATTTCAGTGCAGGGTGGTGGCTCCATGACTGGGTCCTCAAGTGTGAATAATTAAAAAATTCTGAGAGGTATTTATAGTGTAAAACACGCGGACGTCAGCGACAACACTCTAGCTGTAAGCTATATTTTTTTACGACAAAATATCTGTGTTTGTTTTCCAATTTTAAACAGCTTGTCATTTTACAATAATTGTGAACGCACCTACATTTTTATTGCAAGTTGAACTGAGGCAATTGAGTGTATAGTATTAAATTTTTTTAACAGTCTAACGTTACACTAGGCGGTTATTTATTAATTTTAGTGATTTTTAAACCCGTAAGGTTCGTGTAAGGTTGTATGAAAAACCCAGGTACATGGAAAATAAATTGATTTTCTTGGCTAAAAAAATTACGTGTAGACTATGGGTTAGTCTTATAATAGTGCCCTAAAAATTATAAGGATTTATCGAAATATAATAGGTAATTTTTAATGCTTGGGCAATGGTGACACAGCTCTATACAGTGGGTCAATCTATCTTGCACTCACGCCGTCCGATTTTACACTCACTCACACCGACCCCATTTTGAAACGCACCTGCTACCAACAAGCCACCATTTTTGGCAAAAACCCAAAGACCTCATTTGCATATTTTCAGGGGATAACAGGCCGCCATTTTGAATCACACCACCTACAACACACGCAAACAAGCCGCCATCTTGAAAATATGCAAATGAAGGCTGGGGATCGGGAAAGTGAAATGCTGGGGATCGGGAAAGTGAAATGCTGGGGATGGGGAAAGTGAAATTGACCACCACCATCTTGAAACCGACCACCCCTAACATACACAAACAAGCCCCCATTTTGAAACACACCACCCTTAACATACACAAACAAGCCACCATTTTGAAACACACACACACACACACACACAGCCGACTATAAATAACGTGTATGTTCACATTTATTAACAACTACACATCATGAGTTTTTTTATATACATCATGAGTTTACGACGAGCCTTGTTCACCCATCATCCTAGAGATCCAAGGAATAGGGGTACAGAAGAACATAGAGAGATAATTACCCGAGAAGAACAAGATGGCGGAATCTCTGTTGTCACCAGTTTTGAACGCGTTCTTCAAGATGATGAACCGAGGTTAATAAGAAGTACAGAAGAACTCGGGCGAAGTGAACAAGACAACAACAACAGAATGGAGGACATACAAGAAGATAACGAGACCGACACCCGTGATGGAGAACAAGACAGCGGATGGTTAACTACTAGACCTCCAACAACGACAATAACCACCTCGACTGCAGACACTGAAAGTATAACCACTTCGGCTGAAGCAAGAGTACGATGCCGACACACAGATGAGATATCACGCCTCAACGAACAATGAAGCGAATATACCGTGCCTAAGTGTGTCGTGTGACACTATCAAAGGCCCTTTTCAGGGCCAACCCATCTTTCCGAAAGAGAAACTTCTTTCATAAGCACACCCAACTAACATCAGCTCCAATCATGCTTTTTTCCCCAAAAAAAATTTTTTTTAAATTTTTTTTTTTTTTTTCAAAACAAAACAAAAAAATGTGAAGTAAAACCCGTCCTTCGGATGGAAAAGTTGTTTTGAACTGTAAACAAAAATTTTATTTTGAGGTAGAGGGTCGAGTGAGGTATCATATTGAAGCTGACGTGAAATGCTTCACATTGATACCTCACTCGACCCCATTGGACCACTAGGGGCGCCCCTAACGCCAAAAAGGCTATTTTGAAGAACGATAGCAAAACCTGGTGTACGAGGATTATTTTTATTTTGGAGGTAGTGGGTCGAGTGAGGTATCAAATTGAAGCTGACGTGAAATGCTTCACAATGATACCTCACTCGACCCCATTGGACCACTAGGGGCGCCTCTAACCCAAAAAAAGGGTATTTTGAAGATTGAAGATTGAGATCAAAAAGATCAAAAGATCAAAAATAGCCTTTTTGAGGTTAGAGACGTCCCTAATGGACCAATCGGGTCGAGTGAGGTATTAAATTGAAGGTGACGTGAAGGAGCATCTGATAGACTGGGTGTGGGCTTGAATTAGGGTAATTCTGCGCATGCGCGAAGATAATATGAAAAATATCAATCTTCAAAAATAGCCTTTTTGAGGTTAGAGGCGTCCCTAATGGTGCAATCGGTTCGAGTGAGGTATCAAATTGAAGGTAACGTGAAGGCGCATCTGATAGACTGGGTGTGAGTTGAACTATCAGCATTCTGCGCATGCGTAATCTTCAAAATATCCTTTTTTGGGTTAGAGGCGCCCCTAGTGGTCCAATGGGGTCGAGTGAGGTACCATTGTGAAGCATTTCACGTCAGCTTCAATTTGATACCTCACTCGACCCACTACCTCCAAAATAAAAATAATCCTCGTACACCAGGTTTTGCTATCGATCTGCAAAATAACCTTTTTGGCGTTAGGGGAGCCCCTAGTGGCCCGATGGAGCCGAGTGAGGTATCAATGTGAAGGTGAGATGAAGGGCCATCTGATGGACTGGTGTGGGTTGAACTATCAGCATTCTGCGCATGCGCAAGAATGGAAATAGACGTTTTTGGAGCTATTTGACTATTAAAAAAGGAAAAAAGAACACATTTTTTTAATTTTCTACTATTTTTTTATTAACACACAATGAACGTATTCACAATTGAATTTAATACCAATTATATGTAAGTATTGAATTTTAAATACAATTAACAGTGAAAAAAACTCTGAATTTTTGTAATACAATCTCTCCAGATCAATACATGTTTTCCTTGTTCTCAATAGTTCTTCAACAAGACTTGTTTGAAGTCATCATCATCTTTCCGGCCTTGGTGCACATAGATGTACGTCACAACCTCTTCACGTGGGATTTTGGCAGGACAAGCCGCTACCACTGCCAGGGCAATTTCCGTCTCGGTCACAGCCTGTAGTGCTTCAGTGAGGCCCGCGTATGAGGCTACCAGAGTGTTCATGTGAGGTCTGATGAGCTGTAGGACTGTCTCGATGTACTTCTCATATATATAGTTCGACACCTGGTAGGTCAGAGTTTGACTAATTGTACTGGCAAGACTCTGCAACTCCCGCCACGCCGTTAATTTCAATGTGACACCTTGAGGACAAGCCACCAGCTCTTGCGTATCTAATCGCTTGCGCCATTTTCGAATATGCACCAAGAGCTGATCGTTGAAATAAGCACAACTCACATAGATGTCGTCACACACATGTAATTTCGCTTCGTCATTCCCCTGGTCACGAATAATCGCATCGATGGCGTAATCAAGGATCTGCAGTTTTTGCCAGGTGTCCAAGTTCAGGGTAATATGCTTACCAGGTCTGTCATTAAAGCCCGCTGCATTAAAATGCACTTCTTCGTCTTTGACACTCACCGTCAAATAAGGTGAAAGCTCCCAAATGTCCTTGTGGGCTGTCTGGTGAGCCGCTTCGATCAGATTGTTGATCTCCTGGACAGACATAGGAAGTTGTTGTTGTTTCACTGGCACTTGCTGGGGTACTACGACTGGCGCCTCAATCACTGGTATTACTAACGGTGTTAAACGGGGACGTTTGGGGCGTCCAGCACGTTTAGCAGGTGTACTCTCTGGGGTAGTGTGCGTACGTTTACTGGCTGTACGCTCTGGGGTAGTGTCCATCACTAAGATATCTTCATCTTGTATAACGTCGTCGTCGTCATCGTCGTCGGCTTCAAGTAGATCTGCTAGTTCGGTATTTTCAGTGATCTTCAACGCCGTCACGAAGGCTAGAAATCCATAGTAGGTAAATTGCCGTACCTCATCGATGAGGGCTGTGTTTTGTGCTGAACGGGTTTTCTGCGCCATGATTTCTTCGACACGCTGTTCCAGAAGTATGTTTTCCTCCGCCATAAGGAAACCACATAATTCATCCACATGCTCCATCTCATCAATCAAACGAATACGGTACTTGGCAAGCCGTACTAAAAATAATGATGATGATGACATGACTATGGGCTGGTGAAAAACTATTACGGAGTAATAGTCTAGTGAATTGCCACTGGTAAAATCGAAAAAAAGTAAATGGATGGCTGTGCTGGCTGCGTGGCTGGCTGGCTGGCTGGCTGGGAGACAGGTCAGGTAAGTCAGATTGAATACACCCTTGCCCTAAAAAATGAACTCCTTTTATAGCCCATTGACCTCATTTGCATATTTTCAGCGGACAACAGGCCGCCATCTTGAAAACGACCACCCCTAACCTACAAAAACAAGCCACCATCTTGAAAACGACCACCCCTAACACACACAAACAGGCCGCCATCTTGAAAACGACATAGGCAAAGACCTCATTTGCATATTTTCAGCGGACAACAGGCCGCCATCTTGAAAACGACCACCCCTAACACACAAAAACAAGCCGCCATCTTGAAAACGACCACCCCTAACACACACAAACAAGCCGCCATCTTGAAAACGACATATGCAAATGAGGATGACTGGGGAAAACCCATAACACACACAAACAAGCCGCCATCTTGAAACCGATCACCCCTACCCTACAAAAACAAGCCACCATCTTGAAAACGACCACCCCTAACATACAAAAACAAGCCGCCATCTTGAAACCGACCACCCCCACCCTACAAAAACAAGCCGCCATCTTGAACATATGCAAATGAGGGCTGGGGAAAACCCATAACACACACAAACAAGCCGCCATCTTGAATACGACCACCCCTACCCTACAAAAACAAGCCGCCATCTTGAATACGACCACCCCTAACATACAAAAACAAGCCGCCATCTTGAATCCGACCACCCCTAACCTACAAAAACAAGCCGCCATCTTGAAACCGACCACCCCCACCATACAAAAACAAGCCGCCATCTTGAATATACCCAATGAACCCAATGACCTCATTTGCATAAAACTCATTTGCATATACTCACGCATGCGCACACACACACTCACGCCCCCAAAATAAATTCTGCGCATGCGCAGTTGAGAGCTAAAGCGGGTTAATCCACTCTCCCTACTACTCTGGTCTTCACAATGACTCAACCCAGGAACAAACACAACAGTGATTTTCAATAGATAATTTTGTTTATATAAAATCAACTTCAAATATCATGCACAAATACATCATTTATAAAACAAGGCATGCGGCTTGTTCAATGATCATGCAATAAACATTGATTTGGCAATGCGTCAATGTTTTAACTTAATCCTGGTTCAAATCTATGTTTGCCTTGGTCTAGGGCGACTACTCTGTTGGGTTACATGAATACATGAGATACACCGAAAATTGGAGAATATTTCACGGAAATGGGGAGAGACGCAACGTAAAATTCAGTATGTAATTTTCGTTCCTTTGTTTGTATCCCCCGAACTAAATTTAACAGCGACAACTGCTCTCAGGCAACAGTGTGCAATGATCAAGTATACGGTAAGGCCAAAGGTAACTACGATACAGGATTACACTTTATTTACAGCATCTCACCGATCAAAACATGGGGAGACGCATTGCCAAACAACAACAACATCAAACAAACAACAACACAGGTGGTTTCCCTTTTAGGTATGTGCTGGGGACTGCCTTGGTCTGCACGGGACTTAATCACTTATAAATAGACCATCTCCCATAATATCAACCGTGCAACCAGCCTGGCAGCCCCCTTCACAAATTCACTCTGATGTTGTTACCAGCAAATATCTAAAATTTCATTAAACTAAAATTTCTCACATTGAATACATGTAATAAAATCTGTTAGCAAAATTTACTTACATTCCCCTTGATTTTGCTCTACAGAATCCCAGTTACAAACAGTTCAGTTTCTAACAATTAACTGGCACATTAACTTTTGGTAACTCAAGTGATGACTTCAGTCCGCTTTGCAGGAAAGAGAAGAGGCAGATTTCACGCTCAGTTCAGTTTTATATCCCGCTTGGGACTATATTTTATTAATTTTCTTTGTTCGAGTGCAAAAGTTCCAGATACATTCTCCACTGCCATTGTTTAACTCTGAAAGTGCTGTCATCATTTTTGGCACTGATTTTGAGCATATCACTGTCACCAATTTACTAGTGGAGTGTACTTTAGATGTCCTGCATTTCGCTATCAAATGTATGGCAGAGGTATTGGCAGTATGCCTTTCTGATATAATGGAGAATGTATCTGTCACTCTGTATTTTAACCCTCTTTCTACTGTTTCTGTACCAAAGTACTGAAAACTCAGTTGTGAACAAACAGGACTATCTTGGCCAATTAAAATGCCAAAATGAATATCAATATTTCTGTCAGAGTTTAGTTAAATGCTTTTCCAACTGTTTCTGGAACTTTCTTCGCATATTAGTTTCCAGCAAATTATACCAAGTGTATAGACATCTCTGACACCTGGAGGGTTAATTTAACTGACATTCAACTGAACCATTCTGCACGGACACAGAGCCAGTGTTTTGTGTATATTAAGCTCTTTCTCATGTCATGACTGAACTATGGTGAGATTACCTATCATCGGCTATTGTATTCAACTGGATTTCACCATGCAATAATAACAATCGTGTCTGGAAACTGTTGTTCCAAGTCTCACTGTCATTTCAAGCATTTAAAACATTCATCATAATACTTGGCACTTCAACGACTGAACCTGTAGTTCAGTTAAATTACACATGTTACAATATATCTTAAATCATTTAACTTCCAGTCCAGTATCTCAAAATTTCAGTTCAATATTTTCACTAAATATTAACTTTCTTTTTACGCAACAGCCACAGATAAATCATTCATATATTAAAATTATGAAATTAACATTTCAATTAGTACATACATGTACATGTATAATTTTCACTCATGACACTGATACCTCACACGAACCAATCGGATCAATAGTGGTCCACCACAAACCCAAAACGTCGACGCCGATCTGCCTATGCACGACGCATGCGCATTCAGAAATCACCCGGTGACCACGAGACCCTACCATCCCGTTCTACATGGTAAGACAGAGAAAACAAGGTGCCATAGCAAAATCCATAGCAAAATCCAAAAGAAAAAAAATGACCACCCCATTACTGCTACCCCAAACATACATTTCCTGGAGATTAACATTGAAGTATCTGGGATCTTATTTAGGGGCAGATAACTCTTGCTGGACCGTCACGTAACCGGAAGTGACCTTTACCCCGGAAATGACCTTTGACTCAGATGTGACCTCTGACCCAGAAGTGACGTCATCGGATGGGACGTTAGCTCCATTTGACTCCACATATTCAGGGGCAGATGACTCTGTGCGCGCAAAAATGTGACAAAATTTCAACTCTTCCTACTACTAATATGGGAATTTTGGATTTTTTAAATTGCAGTTGGTTTCAGCATGTTCAGAAAATTATCAATTATAACTGACCTAACTTAAAATGGAATAACGGTACCATTTTATGTGTTGAAAGTGAAAATTAACAGAAGAAAAAGGCGGCCGTCTTGAAAATGGCGGCCATCTTGAATTTTCAAGTGGCTCAATTGCTTTTCTTGAAATATGACCTGATGAGAATGGTTGTGCCAAGTTTCATGCTTGTATCACCATTTGAAGTATTGACCCCTAAAATGGCACTTATCCGCCCCACTATGCAGTAACCCCGCCGCTTACTAGGGTGGTCGCGACAGGCAGTAGCAGTCGAGGTCCCGTGCTGTGCAGGCTGTGCAAGTAACTTATTTACAGTGCAATGACACCTCCTGAGTGTACATATAGACCCGTCTCTTTTTCTGACCAGGTGTGTGCGATGTGCTACCGTGTGAGAATTTATATAGCGGTCTCTAATTGACAGTGGGTACTATTAACTTTCCCAGATGTCACCGCTGTTATCGCCCTCAGCTCCTATTACCCTGAACACTGATCAGCCCAGCCAGTACAGCAGCCGGTCACCCATCCAAGTATTGAGTATTACCACTGTGGTATGTATACCTCATCCTGGAAACGGACACTCGCTTTAATTTCTGTGTGCGAGACTGAAGAGAGAATTTGGGCGATTTTGATCAAAATGAAAATGTTTATCTCTGTCTTAATTTCTCACATCGTCTTTATTCACTTTTCATAAAACTGTCATTTCGTGTCAAATCGAACAACCAAAAGTAGTAATTCAAAATGTAACAAATGTTTTGCTGATGTGACGAAAAAGTCCGCTTCCACTTGGTGAACCTAATTATTCAGTACTGCTTTCAGTAACGCCTTCTGTAGCAGCGAGTAACGCGTCATCAAAAAGTGTATGTGTGCCAATCTTACATTACCCGGCCACTGGGTCTGTCAGAAATTTGGCGCGAAACTTAATCTGATGTTTTGGGGCCATTTTGGAGTTCGCGTTTTGAGACGGAAGAGTCACGGGAGCGGCGTTGATGGATGGAGAGTCAGTGTGACGTACTTTTTCATCGAAATGTTTTCGAAGGAATATGTATTTCCCATCAAGGCTGAGAGGTGAATAACTGAATGTTTCTATAAGAATGAAAATAGTGTGTGTATCGGTACGCGTCAAAAGTAAAATCACATTGTTGTTGTTGTTCTAAATCACATGGTGTTGTTGTTGTGCAGCTTGAAAATTTCCCTTCATGCTTCTGGTTCTAATGTAGTTTTTTTCTTCAGTTCTTCTAAAATCTTCAGGTACAGTCTAGCCCTTGTTGGCGTGACCAGGGGATGCTCACGCCATTGCGTTGGAGAAACCAAGCTATAGCGCGCGAACAACAACAACATTCCATTTCATGTAATTCGACAGAAATAGATATTTAAACGTACCTTATACCATCAACTTCAATACTGTACACACACAAACTCCTCACGAAGGCACAGAGGGTAGGAAAAAATAAGTGACTCGGGGTTGTTGTTGTTTCTCTGGACAAACATAACGTCTTCCCAACAGCTCAACTCCGTGAGCACGTGTTGTTTTGCGGAAGCCCGATCCTCTCGCCCAGGGGTTTACCAAAAATGCAAACCGCACACGTGTTCGGCAAGACACGCTCGTCAATTGCCAAGAACATGTACGCTATAATGAGGGCAATCGATTCCGGTATGTCCAAATTGATTTTAGCAGGTTGGGGAAAATACCTTGATCGAGGTATTATACCTCGATCGAGGTATAGGCCTATACCTCAGGTGGGGTATAGGGCTATGTCAACTTCAGTTTTTGTCAATTTATGGAAAATGTGGACATCCACACATACCCTGGACTGTATGGATCTTTCAACAACATCTATGTCTTCATTGTTCCATGATTTTCACAGCAACTTATTGCTTCGTTTTATGCGACTAATCCGTCAAATTAGCCACTCTAATATTTCAAAAATGAAACCTGGCTTCAAATGACATATTCGGTGAAATTTATTATGTAAATGAAAATGGCATGTGACGGCATACTTTCATCTCAAAGTCGTATATCCATGTTGCATGAATGTAGATGCACTGACTGATGAATAAATTAGATTAAATTGTCTGATGCAATGCACAATCTCCTAACATGCATACACTTAGCAGGGTCATAATACCCAGAGCAGAGGTCTGTTTTTTATGTGCACATGCTAGCAGTTTAGATTATGTATCTATCAGTTAAACTTGATTTATTAACTTACTAGGCATTGCCTCTCAAATCCTGCAATTTGCGCATGACCTTGATATGGAAGTATGCCACCCCATGCTATTTTCATTTACAGAATAAATTTCACCGAATATGTCATTTGAAGCCATGTTACATTTTTGAAATATTGAAGTGGCTAATTTGAATAATTAGTCACATAAAACGAAGCAATACATTGCCGTGAAAATCATGGAATAATGAAACAACTGATGCTGTGGAAAGATTCATGCAGTCCGGCATATGTGTGAATGTCCACATTATCCATAAATATATAAAAACTGAAGTTGACATAGCCCTATACCCCAATCGAGGTATAGGCTAATACCTCGACCAAGGTATTATACCTCGATCAAGGTATTTTCCCCAACCTGTTTAGTTTAAACTCTACACACCGAAAAGGAATATTTCCAAGAGTGCGTGTGTGGCAAATGCATGTTATGGGACTTGAAGCGTACATGTTGTTTGCCAGTGGACGAATTTCTTTCCGAACACGTGCGCGGTTTGCATTTTGGGTAATCCTCATGGCGCAAAGGAAAGGAAAGAAAGATGGCGCGAAGCGGGAAGGACGTTTCGATATGTGCAGAGAAACAAGAACAATCCAGAGTCACTTTTTTTTCTTCTACCCTCTGTGCTTTCGTAAGCAGATTGTGTGTATATATGGATAAGTTGATGGAATAAGGTACGTATTTACTCATGTATTTGGGTCGAATTTCATGAGTTAAATTTTGCTGTTTGCCGTGCGCTATAGCTTGGTTTCTCCGACCCAATGGCGTGAGCATCTCCTGGTCACGCCAACAAGGGCTAGGTACAGTCACTGATCTAAAAAGGATACAGTCCAAATAATGATACGCTTAAGATAATCACCATACTCTCAGACTCTTGAACTCCGCATGATTTTGAGAATGTTCTCAGATGTCATAAGAGAAAGGGTTGAACTTTCAGTGGTTTGAGTTTCACCGCGTGTTCATTACCGCAGTTTAAACGACAAAATAATGCACATAGTTTTGGCATACTTTTCTAGCAAGCATGTTGAAAAGACCTCATCACTGATCAGGTATCCTTATTGCCTTTTTCTCAAACAAGCCTTTCAGCTAAAGTTGTATAATACAATTTGTTTTACGAAATTTTTTTCTCTTTGATGTGTTCCACATTTAGAAGATGAGAAAACAGAACTATCTGCACGATAAACCATTGAAAATAGCCACATCTTGCACTGTATGCCCTGAGTTTATTAAGGATGGAGATATGTCACCCCAGGATCAATGGACAGTACTCGCATCACCTGGTGGGGCAACTCAGTGAGCTTATACAGGGCTTCGTGTTTAGCGCGAGTGATAGCTCACCTGCACGCAAACACTCGGGTAAATTCATGTCACGAGAGTGATTTTAGCTCACGTAAACTGTCACATTTTATATTGTATTATATTGCAATCACTCACCTGACTTTTAAATACCCTCTCCTAAATATTTTGACGCGAGCTATTTTTAGCTCACGCAATAATTCTAAACACGAAGCCCTGTTATAGGCCTCTCTTGGCTAATATCAGCCTCTACCATAGTGGTGTGAGCATGTACTCGAGAGAAAACTATAAAATGGCAGCATTAGATCTGCTCTGTTACAAGTAGGTACCCCTCCCCCTTCCCTCCCTTCCCTTCCCCATCGTGATATAGCTGAAAAAATGTTAAAAGCGACGTTAAACCCTATTCACTCACTCACTCGAGAGAAAACAATGGGGAAGTCAACTTGGGTAAATGAGATGTTAAATGTGTTAATTAGGCCAAACAGCAGTGAGCAGCTGTTAAAATTCGACATGTACATCTGGCCTTCAGGAACGTAGCTTTGACATGTAGCTATAAACACTTTCCTGAGAAATCTCCGGAAAGTCTTAAAAGTCTCAGTAAAGTTAGTTTAACATGTAACGACATTCATGACATTATCTCTAAATCTAGTTAACCGATTTTGACTAATTTAGTACCAATAGACAACCTTTTCTGTAGGCTATCACGACATTGTTTACTTTTTACAGTATACCAGCAGGGGTCGAAATTGCTATCTATTTGCAGGACATGTCCGGCAGAAAATTGGCACTGTCCTGCAGGTTTTCAGTCCGTTTACATGTATTTTAATTATGTACCGGACAATTCTTGACAAATGTCCTGCAGGTATTTCATGAACATTTGAACCCCTGTACCACCATAAAAATCAGCTGGCAGGTTTATGGCTTTTCTGTCGGTGACCATTTCAGACTACGGTACTTGCATTTAAAGGATTACTGGAGTTTTGAGACATCTTTGTTGACAATGTTCTGGTGGCGACCAGATCCAGGCACAGAGGACGATAATGCTGCTTTGTTACCTATCTCGCTCCTGATGATGTTTCTTTGAAGTTTTTTCGGTGTGGCAGAAGCAATTAAACAGCGGGGGGGGGGGGGGCGGGGGGCGTCTCCCTCACGCTGGGGGGTTGGGGTTCCTCCACTGGGAAATTTTGTAGATGTACCCTTCTTTTTACGCACTTTGGTGCATTTTCATCGAAGATTTTAGGGCAAAATTTTTTACAATTTTGTTCAATGATGCAAAAAAAAAAAAAAAAAATCTTTACTCAGATATTGGTGTTCAGATGAAACTATTTTCTCTTCAGTGAAAGTCAACTTCTAAGACCTCTACAAGAAAAGGTTACTTCATCAACGCAAAGCTGAATTGTTTGAAGTTGTGGGTGCCAAACGCGGCAATTTCCGGCACTAATCAATGTTTTTTATCGAAAAAGAGAGGCAGATATCATATTCAAGTGACAATTCTTAAAGACTGTGCTTGAGATACATGTAACACCAGGGCTCCCACTGGCCCTATGTTTCCCTATATTTTCTGCTCTCCCCTATTTTTCCCTACATTTTCTCAAATTTGACCGATTTTGCCCTATTATTCCTATATTTTCAGGGTTATTCGTGCTTTTTCGCGCAGCTCTGACCTTGTATTTATTGTGATACATATACACGAATAGTTGGCTTATTTAAATCCTCTAAAATAACAACGCGACCGAGTCAGAAGTAAATCCAAACTAAATTATACTGTGTTTCTTCTTTACTACCTTGTCCCAGTGATGAGTACAGGTTGTTTTTGGATAAAAACACTGATCATATGAGATTGTAATTAACAAGTAATTATCCCTGTTGGTGACTGAAATGCCTTGTTTTCTGGATTTTGCCCTATATTTGCCCTATATTTTGGTTATTATATCCCTATATTTACCCTATATTTTGGCCATTATGTTCCTATATTTTGGCTATGGGTCAGTGGGAGCCCTGTAACACTAAATCAGAAAGAGCAAGCAATTGGAAGAAATTGGCACTTGACATGAGACTGCAATTTAAATCTAGTCAAGATCAGTTTGGACCTCTGAAAGAAGAAAGGGCGTACTTGGACCCATTTCAAGGGACTTCAGTCACAATTTAAGGGAGAGGGGGCGGGGCAAAGTGGTCCTTGCTCTTTTCAAATTGGGAGGACTGGGCTCCCGCTGCCCCCCCCCCCTCAACTCCGCCACACCTGTAAGAAGACATATCTTACTTCCTAAAAAACACAAAAGAATGTGGTATTTCAATCAAATTATGGACACCCTGTAATTTAGGTACTTTTTCTTCAATTATATACATTTTTCTTTCATATTTGGATGTAATTCTCTCTTGAATAACTCACAAATTTTTGTTCAGGAGCAGATCGAGGTTTATTCAGTTTTAAGCCAAGCTTTAGTGGGGCTTTTCCATAGCTGTACTTGCCTCCCTCATAGCTCTGCAGGTTGCCGATATCCTTTCCAATGCCAGTGCTAATATGACCACTGGCAGGATCAGGGGGCTGATTTCATGAAACCTCACTTGACTTGACTTTTTCAAGGGCGATTTTCGCACTTGACCAAGTGCACTTCAACAAAATCTCAAGTTGTGTTTCACCAAACGTTTTTGACCGCACTTGGTCAAGTGATGTCTGAAGTGACCTTTGAAGCTGATCGGTAGAATTTGAGGTGTCAAATAAATATGTCTGTGCCATGTTTGGCCCTATGGGATGAAGAACAATGCCCCTATGTGTATTATGATGCATGGGCAGAGGAAAAAACTCAGTTTTCGACACCATCTCCCGTCGTATTGGTCATTTCAAGTACGTTTTTATTTCAAGTGCGGTTTCAAGGGAGGTCATACCACACTTGAACTCAAGTGCGATTTCAGGTTCAAGTGAACTTCCATGAAAAGCAAAGTGTGAAAATTGTCTCAAGTGAGGTTTCATGAAATCGGCCCCAGGCCTAGGAAACTCCTCTACATGTATACATACCTACTGATAATCATGAACGCAGCCCAGTACAGTTTTTTACCCCTCGGGCAGATTCTGCCCGAGTGGTATTGTCGTTGCCTCCGTCGTCCGTCTGTCCGTCTGTCCATCATATCATTGTAAACACATTATCTCAAAAAGTCCTTCACTTACAACAATGAAACTTCATACAGTTGTTTAATACAGCCAGTACCAGAAGCCTATTGAAAGTCGGTGCCATTGGATGTGTTTTTCAGGAGTTATGCCCCTTTATACATGTCTGGCTGTTTTTATCCTTGTAAACACATTATCTCAAAAAGTCCTTCACTCACAACAATGAAACTTCATACAGTTGTTTAATGCAGCTAGTACCAGAAGTATATTCAAAGTCGGTGTAATCGGATGTGTTTTTCAGGAGTTCTGCCCCTTTATACATGTCTGTTGGTCCATATCCTTGTAAACACATTATCTCAAAAAGTCCTTCACTCACAACAATGAAACTTCATACAGTTGTTTAATACAACCAGTACCAGAAGCCTATTGAAAGTCGGTGCCATTGGATGTGTTTTTCAGGAGTTATGCCCCTTTATACATGTCTGTCTGTTTTTATCCTTGTAAACACATTATCTCAAAAAATCCTTCACTCACAACAATGAAACTTCATACAGTTGTTTAATACAGCCAGTACCAGAAGCCTATTGAAAGTCGGTGTAATCGGATGTGTTTTTCAGGAGTTCTGCCCCTTTATACATGTCTGTTGGTCCATATCCTTGTAAACACATTATCTCAAAAAGTCCTTCACTCACAACAATGAAACTTCATACAGTTGTTTAATACAGCCAGTACCAGAAGCCTATTGAAAGTCGGTGCCATGGGATGTGTTTTTCAGGAGTTCACACAAACCTGTGTGGATTGCTGTAAATAGACAGTAATCGTTCGACTACATCTACTATAGGCAGGCTTCGAATTTGACGGCGGCAACGACGGCAATTGCCGTCGGTGCCCCATTAGTTTGCCCACATGCCCTACAAATTTCCACCAAGTACACGGCCACAACACGGCCGCCGTGAAGCCTCAAGTGGCCTACGTGACCCTAAGAATAAAACCAATCTTATTTCCATCATGTGTTCGCGTTTTCTCTCTCTTTATTCTTTGCTTTGGTAATTTCGTTGGAAAAGCAAAGTCATACGGTGATCGGTGGTTTCGTTTACAAATCAGCTTTCCCTCTTCCTGTTACCGTAAACAGCATCGTACAGTTTTACGACATCGGTAATTCGGGAGCCACCTGTTTTTGGTTCGATTACGCTTCAATGGATGGTTCCCGTTTGGCAATCCGGATTACTCTCCCCTTGGTCAGACTACAGAGGGCGGGTCGCTTAGTGCTGTCATTGGATTGAAAGTTAAAGTAAATAATGCGATCATGCCGTCACACGACGTGTTTCTGCGACCAAATCTCGGGAACTGGAGAAGGGGGCTTCAAACACGCGGAAGCTATACCTTCTTTCGTATTACTGGATAAGATCTTTTATAATTTGTATATTTACAGACAGCATGTGGATACCTTTTGAATGTTTTACAACAACAACAATAACAGACAGCTGTGAAAATATTGCGATATTATAGGCAGAGTTTGCAAAATATGTGTGAGTTTGCAAAATATGTGTGAGAATAGGATGGGGCCCATTAAATAATAACCCAGGCTTGGGGAAATTTCATTTTTATTTATTTCATTGCAATATCTTCCATAACACCTGCAAATAAAGTGACTGTAGTGCCCTAAGTATATTAACACATTTGGCCTTAATGCCTGGTCCATTGGCCTTGTTGCCCCCAAAATCTGGTCATTATCCAAGGCCAAAGTGGCCTTGCCCTATTTTCCCCCAAATTCAAAGCCTGTATAGGTAATCACTGCTCTATTGCAATGCTATATTGTTTTGTCTGTCTATGATCTATATCATACAGGTAAAATTATGCCCACCCCAAATATGTGACTTGTTGGGGGCAGAAACATTATTTCCACAATTGCTCTGGGCCCGGCCCGAGGGGTCCCGATGGCGACAGCCACATGTTTCATGTAGTGTTCACTTCTAACAATGTGTTGTTCACCTTGTGTTCATATATCTATACAATGCTTATCCGTCAAAAGACCATATATTTTATTTTTTCATTACAGTACTAATCATTACTCAATGTCCAAGCCGACCACTTCATTCAGGCAGAGAGCCCAGCTGACCAATTTCTTATACAGCCAGTACGAGTCCGGGTCAGAACTCTGTGATGTAACTCTAGTCATCCATGGGCAGGTCAGTCAAATGTCTTAGAATTGTGGGCGAGACAAGATGACAGAAATACATACAACCTATGCTAAAATTTTTTAGTGGAAAAAATCTTATTTGTTCACTTATTTCATTATTATAGAAGAGTATTGTACATATATTAATTTTTTGTAGCATTAAATAAATTACAATATAAAATCAATGCTAATATTATCAATTTTCCACATAACTGTTTCAGGAGCAGAAAGCACACTGGTCTGTTCTGATGTCATCACCATACTTTGAAGCTCTCTATCAAAGTGGTTTGTCAGAAAGGCAGTCAGGTAGGGTTTCACAAACTTTTTAATGCCCATAGTAGCAGGCTTTCAGCTAGGATGTGAAAACAGGGTGTCTCGATTCCACTTTTTTCTGAGAACAGGGTATCTCACTCCTGTCTCTTACAGGTTACATTTCCAAATTTTAGAGTGTCTCATTTCCAGACACCGAGACTCTCGGCTAGCTAAAGACCCAGGAGTGGCGGAGCACATTTGAAAGTAGGTGGGGGGGGGGGGGTGCTGAACTCTATATCAGCCATGTTAAATGTTGGACTGGTGCTATCTAAGATAGGACTTATAACATTGCGGTCTCAAAAAGTGGGGGGCTGTAGTCCCCCCGGTTCCGCAGCCCCTTAGGCCTACATAGCAATCAGAGCCTGATCCAGGCCGTTTTTGAGCCCGGGTTTGGGCACCATGAGTTTGGGCACCCAAAAGAAAAGAATAAAGATTTTTTCTTGACAGCAAATTCCTTCTCTGAACACGCTGAAACCAATAGTAACGCAAGTACTGTTGCTAAATGTGAAGTTATCAGGCTGTATTTAGAGTATTTATTACTCCCAGAGCTTTCATGGTATTTGACAGTCCTACATTGCGGCCTATTCCATGGTAACTTACCACACTCTACGCCGCAATATGGGTGCCCAAACTAAGTCCAGAACAGGTCCTGGCAGTAGCTAGTAGTTACCCCATAAGGAAGCCTGTCTGAAAGCTCATTCTCTAGACAAGAGTTTCTGGTGAACTTCAATACTAGGCATAAAATTCTGTATCGGGCAGCATTGTGTAAAAGCTCAAGAACGTGAGTGGAATGTTTGTCCAAAGCGCTATTTCCACTCTAGGATTGTGAATCATGGGTGTTTGGTGTGCCAGTTGTAATCATGATGTCTGGAGCTTTCTTCATGCCCACCGTTTGAATCTATCTCCAAGATTGCTCATATCCTCTCAGTTTTCTACCCATAATATGGGAGTGAGGTTTGAGTGGGGTTACCTTTGAAAATTGGTCAGGGTCAGTCCTGAGTGACTTGACACAGAGACCCCCAGTGCATAAGACTGCATTGTGCCAAAGATCAAGACAACAGTGCAGTTTGCTTCTTAGATATTGTCCTCAGTCCCACATTCGGCTATTTCCGTATTGGCGGAACGAGCCTCTCACATGGAACACACAAATCTCCACCGGTGGGGAGCGCATGACGATCACGCAGTGAGCCGGCTTCGAAATAGTGCCTTTGATAATCGAGGGATCCGGTCGCATTTTATTGTGAAATTCAGTTAATTTTAACCATAAGAACATAATTCATTCAAATTATACAAAACTATTTCTATGTTTAGTTGAATAATAGCAATCTATCCCCAGAACTCGGCAACTGGGCTAATTTCCGCCAAATAGATACGGAAATAGACGAATGTGAAATTGATTCCGCCAAAAAGATTAACTGTGCCCTTGATAATATAAGATTCTTTATTGTTCTGAGCATTCCATCTGGGACAGAGTACAAAACACATAAAAAGTAGAACAAATAAGAAAGTAAACAAACAGATGCGACATTTCCGTTTCCGCTCCCAGAAATCCACTAGGCCAGAGGGCAGTTTTCGCAGCTAAAGTGACTTCTGGGGCTAGATTGATATTGTCCTCACAAACAAATATAGTGCTATTCACATGTTGACTGACCACTGTGACCTTTGAAAATATATCAAGCTCAAGGGTCAGTTTACTCCCAGGGATGAGACCTGATATTTGAATGCAATCAAGTGCTTATGTCCCTGCCGATGCAGAGATATTTTTATTTGCGTCAAGTCTGGGTATGCTTGCTCGCATGTGTGTGTACATCCATCAGTCCCAACTTGTTTTTAGCAAGATCGCTCAATAAACAAAAAACAAAAAAAGAAGAAATTCCACAGTCTGTAGATGGCATCATTATTTTTATAGAGACCGTCCCTTTTTGGATGTTACTGATACTGTACTGATACTGTCCGGGGCACTGACTTTTACAAGCACCAGCTGCAACTTCTAGTTTGTATTTGTTTTTCAATGTAAAATAAATATTTTCAATTTGTTTTGCACTTTCAGGACGGATCGTTCTGAACTTCGAGGATCCGGCTTCCATACAGGCCATAATTAAATACCTCTACACAGGAACAGTGGATATCACCATGGAGAACGTGAAAAGTCTATTACGTATTGCCGACTACTTCCTGCTGCCAAATTTCAAGCAGTCATGTGAGTGTTTTTTCAGCTCTTACAAAAGCCCCCGTCTTGTGGATGACAATTGCATGGAATTGTGTCTTCTGGGGAGTGAATTTGACCTTCCAAATTTATACAACAGGGCGTCATCTCATATGATAGAAAACTTTGAGAGGATCGTCGAGAAGCCAGAACTTTTAAATCTCTGTAATGATGCAGTAGAGATGCTGGTAAAGACCAAAGAGCTTGCGTATGTCAAAGCTGAAAAGATGTTCCAGTTCATTGTTTCCTGGACGTCTCATGACATGGAAGGGAGACGAGAGTTTTTTCAGGACTTGTTTTGTTCTCTGGATTTGGAGAAGTTCACCAAGGTATCATTTTCCAGTCTGGTGGAGTCGTGTCCCTTAGTAACGGAGAATTCTACTTGTAAAAAGTTTATCGAGGAGTTTTACAAGCAGGTGGAGCTGGGAGTTCTCCGTCACACGCCCGAGCTGGCCGACGATAGAGAGGTATTCGTCTTTCTCGGTGGTCACAGCGAGATGAAGTACTTCAGCATTGGCAGAGAACTCGGTTTCATCTTGAAGGAAAAGCGCTGGACTGCATGTACCAGAATGTCCTGTAGCAGCTTCAACTTGACAGAGCCGTCGGTGGCAACACCGTCCGACGGTAGCATATTGGTAACGGACAGGGGCGAGACTCACAGCAGAGTACTCCTAGGGGGACAAGAGAATTTTCAGACATTCTACAAATATTCTCCACTTCCAGAAGGCTGGAGTTGGACCACCAGGAAGCTGGTATGTCCAGCTGCAGGTTTCAGGGTGGAATGTTCGGTGGCCTGTGGAACGGCGACGTATATCATTGGCTGTGTAAATGAGGACAAGATGCCCCTGGATTGGTATCTATATGAGGCGATTTGGGACAACCCCAGGAAAAGTGGACCCATCAGCAAATTACTGAACCGGGTGAAGCTGTTCAGAACGAATGTATCGATGAGGATGAGTGACTCGCAGCTCCAGGCTTGTACATTGCAGGATAGGTACATCTGCGTGTTGGCCGGGACCGAGGACAAGGAACACACGCCGAATGCCTGCTTCGCCGTCTATGACACTCTGAAAAGGGGAAGAGGGAAAAAGATCATTTTTTCCTCCGACAAAGTTGGATACCACCCAATCATTTTCCCCCTTGGCGACCAACTGATCCTGGTGACAATTGGAAGAAAATGTGCCACATCCTTCAGTGTGAAGACGAGGAAGTTTGAGCCATGTCCACAGTTCACCATCCCCAAGACACTGCCAGTGTCGGTGAATCGTCGTCATTACACCTACAAGTTTCACTACAACAAGCTGTACATCTTCGGTGGCGTTCTCTGTATGCGCTGCCTGACGACCTGCTTCTGTTATTCTTACGCGGAAGGCATGTGGGAAAGACTGCCCGATATGCCTGTGAGCCTATGGTGTGGGGCCATGTGCTTGAGGCAACTCCCCAAGAAATCGATTTCCTTCAGTCACATGCACTGCGAGCACTGTCAAACTGGGGACGAGTACTCCTTCCATTGCAACTGCTGGGACAGTGGACATGGACGCTACCTCAGCCCATGATCACCATGCCGAGTCTGTTCATGAAGGACTCGAAGACAGCAGGATCTGGTGGAAATATACCACATGTGTGATAGTGACAGAGCCCAAAGGAGCTGTGTTTGTAAGACAGAGATTCTTCAAGGATTGAGTATTAAGAGTAACAGATTTGTTAAAAATTGTTATTATCTGTGTGACCTTGACACTTAACAGAGCCCAAAAGCGCAGTCTTTCATGAGACTGAGACATTTGCAAGGTTGTGAGTCACAAGGTGAACTGGACTGGAGGACATAATAGTGCTGACAGTAATGGGTTGCTGTATACGTACATCAGAAGTTTAAATCATTGAGAGTTGTGGAATTGGGTTTAATGACGAAACACTTACCTCATTCTCAAGTGCCTGCATAACATGAAAATGTCTCATTTTATAGAGCATCTAATAACTATAGGTAACCTACATCAGTTTAACAGTCTTGGGTTTCAATAGCTTTTTCTTTGGTCTCTCTCGGAGATTCCCAATCTTGGCGAGTGTGAGTGAATGACCCTTCAGATCTAGTACAGGAAGTTCCAGACTTCTCTCTGCTACATGTATGATTGGCAACCAGAATGCAGGTAGACCAACTACTTCGGCAAATTTGAAACAGCCATACCATCATACAATTATGTGAGAATTTCATGTTGCTTCTAGCAAATATTGTCTCGGTACATATTGGTACACATTTATTTTGGTGCACCACAAGTCATAATGGTAAAAAGCTTTAAGAACAGAACTCAGGTATCACGATCATTCCCATTTTATTCCCAGTGTCCAAAGCAATCGCAGGACTCCTCTCATTCCCATATTATTCCCAGTGTCCAAAGCAAGTTGCAGGACTTGACTAATTTCCATGTTACTCCCAGCGTCGAAACCAGTCGCAATATAGCTGAAATATTGCTGAATGCAACGTTAAACCTTAATTCTCTCTCTCTCCCCAGTCGCAGGATTCCTCTCATTTCCATGTTATTCCCACTGTCCAAAGCAGTCACAGGACTCCCATGTTATTTTCAGTGTCCAAAGCAGTCACAGGACTCCCATGTTATTCCCAGTTTGCAAATCAGTCACAGGAATCCTCTCATTCCCATGTTATTCCCATTGTCCAAAGCAGTCGCAGGACTCCTCTCACTCCCATGTTATTCCCACTGTCCAAAGAAGTCACAGGACTCCTCTCATTCCCATGTTATTCCCATTGTCCAAAGCAGTCACATGACTCCTCGCATTTCCATGTTATTCCCACTGTCCAAAGCAGCCACAGGACTCCCATGTTATTCCCAGTTTTCAAAGCAGTCACGTGAATCCTCTCATTCCCATGTTATTCCCATTGTCCAAAGCAGTCACATGACTTCTCTCATTCCCATGTTATTCCCATTGTCCAAAGCAGTCACAAGACTCCTCTCCTTTCCATGTTATTCCCACTGTCCAAAGCAGTCACATGACTCCTCTCATTCTCATGTTATTCCCATTGTCCAAAGCAGTCACAGGGCTCTCAAGGAGCAAAATGAAGGCGAGTGATTCGTCACTCGCCTGCATTTAAGCTCAGGCGAGTGAGGCGAGTGCTTTTTTCACTCGCCTGAGAAATCCCTGAGGCGAGTGAATGGCTAAAATTACTTCTATAAGTACATTACAGAATATGTGGGTCACATATGCACGGTTCAGAACGGTGTTGTAGTGTTCTTTAATTCGGAACACTGATGTAGGTTCCTCTCCCCTTTTAGGTACGTTGATAGTTCTATCGGCTTTCCTTTTGGATTCGACATCGTGCAATTTTCCGCTAACATCCTGCTAACAGTGACAAAATTGTCAGGAACGAAAAGGCGTGCTTGACACCCACCGGAATTGCGTGAGAGCAATAAAAAGCATGGACTTGATTGTGGGACGAAAGTCCGCTTAACAGCGAGAGAAATTCAAAATCGGAAACTAATGTTTAAAACAGAGTGATGTTATGTTAAACAAAATCGGAAACTATGTTTAAAACGGCGTGATGCCATGGTGGTTAGAGCCGTGGTGCTTGACGGATTTTATATTTGTGGAAATCATAACCCACGTCTCAAAACGTGTCTGTATGGAAATACAAGGGAGGCAACCAGTCTACCCATAACGGATCTGTAATTTCGTTCCGACACAGGGTTATACTTTTTGCACAAACACATGAAGCGGAAATGGCGGGAAGCCTTCCGAAATTACTGAACAAGAGGATCTTTACGAAGCCAAGAATTTTACGACAGCTGAAGATGACATTAAACTTTATTCTGACCTATGAAACATGCCAATGATGAACAACAAAATATTTTGGAAGCCAAGAACCTGACAGCAACAGCTGAAGATGTCATTAAATTTTATTCTGACCGACGAAAACAGGCGAGTGGTGAACCACTCGCCATTTTTTTATTTCAGGCGAGCAAGAGGCGCGCGCGAGTGATCGCTCGCCTCTCCTTGAGAGCCCTGAGTCACCTGTAGGACTCCTCTCATTCCCATGTTATTCCCATTGTCCAAAGCAGTCACATGATTCATCTCATTCCCATGTTATTCCCATTGTCCAAAGCAGTCACATGACTCATCTCATTCCCATGTTATTCCCATTGTCCAAAGCAGTCACATGACTCCTCGCATTCCCATGTTATTACCACTGTCCAAAGCAGTCACATGACTCCTCGCATTCCCATGTTATTACCACTGTCCAAAGCAGTCACAGGACTCCTCTCATTCCCATGTTATTACCACTGTCCAAAGCAGTCACATGACTCCTCTCATTCCCATGTTATTACCACTGTCCAAAGCAGTCACATAACTCCTCTCATTCCCATGTTATTACCACTGTCCAAAGCAGTCACAGGACTCCTCTCATTCCCATGTTACTCCCATTGTTCAAAGCAGTCACATGACTCCTCTCATTCCCATGTTATTACCACTGTCCAAAGCAGTCACATGACTCCTCTCATTCCCATGTTATTCCCATTGTCCAAAGCAGTCACATGACTCCTCTCATTCCCATGTTATTACCATTGTTCAAAGCAGTCACAGGACTCCTCTCATTCCCATATTATTCCCATTGTTCAAAGCAGTCACATGACTTCTCTCATTCCCATGTTATTACCACTGTCCAAAGCAGTCACATGACTCCTCTCATTCCCATGTTATTACCACTGTCCAAAGCAGTCACATGACTCCTCTCATTCCCATGTTATTCCCATTGTCCAAAGCAGTCACATGACTCCTCTCATTCCCATGTTATTCCCATTGTTCAAAGCAGTCAGCATGACTTCTCTCATTCCCATGTTATTACCACTGTCCAAAGCAGTCACAGGACTCCTCTCATTCCCATGTTATTACCACTGTCCAAAGCAGTCACATGACTCCTCTCATTCCCATGTTATTCCCATTGTCCAAAGCAGTCACATGACTCCTCTCATTCCCATGTTATTCCCATTGTTCAAAGCAGTCACATGACTCCTCTCATTCCCATGTTATTCCCATTGTCCAAAGCAGTCACAGGACTCCTCTCATTCCCATATTATTCCCATTGTTCAAAGCAGTCACATGACTCCTCTCATTCCCATGTTATTCCCATTGTCCAAAGCAGTCACATGACTCCTCTCATTCCCATGTTATTCCCATTGTCCAAAGCAGTCACAGGACTCCTCTCATTCCCATATTATTCCCATTGTTCAAAGCAGTCACAGGACTCCTCTCATTCCCATGTTACTCCCATTGTTCAAAGCAGTCACATGACTTCTCTCATTCCCATGTTATTCCCATTGTCCAAAGCAGTCACAGGACTCCTCTCATTCCCATATTATTCCCATTGTTCAAAGCAGTCACATGACTTCTCTCATTCCCATGTTATTACCACTGTCCAAAGCAATCACATGACTCCTCTCATTCCCATGTTATTCCCATTGTCCAAAGCAGTCACAGGACTCCTCTCATTCCCATATTATTCCCATTGTTCAAAGCAGTCACAGGACTCCTCTCATTCCCATGTTATTCCCATTGTTCAAAGCAGTCACATGACTTCTCTCATTCCCATGTTATTCCCATTGTCCAAAGCAGTCACAGGACTCCTCTCATTCCCATATTATTCCCATTGTTCAAAGCAGTCACATGACTTCTCTCATTCCCATGTTATTACCACTGTCCAAAGCAATCACATGACTCCTCTCATTCCCATGTTATTCCCATTGTCCAAAGCAGTCACAGGACTCCTCTCATTCCCATATTATTCCCATTGTTCAAAGCAGTCACAGGACTCCTCTCATTCCCATGCCATTCCCATTGTCCAAAGCAGTCAGAGGACTCCTCTCATTCCCATGTTATTCCCATTGTCCAAAGCAGTCACAGGACTCCTCTCATTCTCATGGTATTCCCATTGTCCAAAGCAGTCACAGGACTCCTCTCATTCCCATGTTATTCCCACTTTCCAAAGCAGTCACAGGACTCCTCTCATTCCCATGGTATTCCCATTGTTCAAAGCAGTCACATGACTTCTCTCATTCCCATGTTATTCCCATTGTCCAAAGCAGTCACATGACTTCTCTCATTCCCATGTTATTCCCACTGTCCAAAGCAGTCACAGGACTCCTCTCATTCCCATGGTATTCCCATTGTTCAAAGCAGTCACATGACTTCTCTCATTCCCATGTTATTACCACTGTCCAAAGCAGTCACAGGACTCCTCTCATTCCCATGTTATTCCCATTGTCCAAAGCAGTCACAGGACTCCTCTCATTCCCATGGTATTCCCATTGTCCAAAGCAGTCACATGACTCCTCTCATTCCCATTGTCCAAAGCAGTCACAGGACTCCTCTCATTCCCATGTTATTCCCATTGTCCAAAGCAGTCACATGACCCCTCTCATTCCCATATTATTCCCACTGTCCAAAGCAGCCACAGAACTCCTCTCATTCCCATGTTATTCCCATTGTTAAAAGCAATCACAGACACAGGACTCCTCTCATTCCCATGTTATTGTCAGTGTCGGTCCAAAGCAATCACATGACTCCTCTCATTCCCATGTTATTCCCATTGTCCAAAGCAGTCACATGACTCCTCTCATTCCCATGTTATTCCCATTGTTCAAAGCAGTCACATGACTTCTCTCATTCCCATGTTATTCCCATTGTCCAAAGCAGTCACATGACTTCTCTCATTCCCATGTTATTCCCATTGTCCAAAGCAGTCACATGACTCCTCTCATTCCCATTGTCCAAAGCAGTCACAGGACTCCTCTCATTCCCATGTTATTCCCATTGTCCAAAGCAGTCACATGACTCCTCTCATTCCCATTGTCCAAAGCAGTCACATGACTTCTCTCATTCCCATGTTATTCCCATTGTCCAAAGCAGTCACATGACTCCTCTCATTCCCATTGTCCAAAGCAGTCACAGGACTCCTCTCATTCCCATGTTATTCCCATTGTCCAAAGCAGTCACATGACCCCTCTCATTCCCATATTATTCCCACTGTCCAAAGCAGCCACAGAACTCCTCTCATTCCCATGTTATTCCCATTGTTAAAAGCAATCACAGACACAGGACTCCTCTCATTCCCATGTTATTGTCAGTGTCGGTCCAAAGCAATCACATGACTCCTCTCATTCCCATGTTATTCCCATTGTCCAAAGCAGTCACATGACTCCTCTCATTCCCATATTATTCCCATTGTCCAAAGCAGTCACATGACTCCTCTCATTCCCATATTATTCCCATTGTCCAAAGCAGTCACATGACTCCTCTCATTCCCATATTATTCCCACTGTCCAAAGCAGTCACAGGACTTCTCTCATTCCCATGTTATTCTCAGTGTCCAAATCGGTCACAGGACTCCTCTCATTCCCATGCTATGTTATTTCCATGTCAAAAGCAGTCACATGACTCGTTTCATTCACATTATTCCCAGTGCATATTTTCCATTGAGCTGGCTTGCATGATGTCATATATATATGTCTTCGGGATCGGCCAAAGGAAAATGTTCAAGATTTCCGGGACTTGGTTCAGGAATACACAGTTTGTGACATCTACCTCAAAGTATGCATTATTTTTATTTTGAAATTACAAAATGTAGTTAAGTTTGTCTATAGAATTTGTGATACATATGCAGTGTTTCCCATTCCATCCATCCATGTAACATAGACCTGTTTTTGAATGCAAGATATCACATTCTACAGTCACTTGCTGTAAGAAAGTTCAGCCAAAGAGAATGGTCAGTGTTTTTTTTTTCTGTTGGAACTCTGTACAATTTCATTTCAACATTTCTCCAGTGCTTTATATCTTGTTTACTGTTGTACCTCATGACTTGTCTGTTTTTGGTTGATTGTTTAATTATATTTTGATCATTCGTTATCTTCTATAAATGCATAATATATCTGTATGTATACATGTATATCCACCGGGTTGGTGTTCATTGCTCACAATTGTATTCATGTTAAAAAGCATACCATATGTCACACATTTATTCTATACTGTACATAGCATATTATATTCCCATGAACAGATTTCCCTGGAGGACTGATTAATTGCTAATCTTAATATGTCACTGTATAGGATCTTACTTTATATTTCAATTAAATTTGGTATTCAGAGTATCCATGTCATGAATATTGACATTCAGGAAGGTGGGGGGCGGCAAGGTTTATACTGTACCAAGGAGTTAGGACCAAACCATATATGTACCCTACATTATTCGCCACACTGGCTGGAGCGCAGCAACGTTAGAAGGTATCCCGCCAGCCAACCAAAAAAACCACCTACTGTAATGTCCCCTTGAAATCTAGGGATTGGTTGATGCTCACGTTACTGCAAGCCGGTTAGATCCTACAAGTGACATATCCAAATGGGGGAGCACATATAGGATTTAATTTTAATTAGATTGGATTGATTGCACAAATCTGTTTAAAATATGAAATCAAATGCATTATTGGTCATATTAATTTACAGTTGGTATTCTAATAATTCAATCCCCCTAGTATTATTCAATCACCCCCAAAGTTTGCAATAAATTATCGTCACTCCGCTATTTGATTGCTCCCCAAATTAAGTCCTGATTTTGCATCATTTCACAGGGGTCAAAATTTACACCTGACAGGTAATTTTTTAATGAGACGGGTAGAGAAATAAGGTACCGGTCTCAAAGAATTTTTTTTTTTTTTTTTTTTTTGGCGTTCAAAATATATCTTTGAAAACGTTTATAAACATTTATTCAAAACAGCTGCCAATTAGTGCAGGGAAACAAGCTGTCATTAATTTAATGGTAGCTTGCAACATGTAGATTTGTCATTAATTTTGAATTAGATTCATGTACTTAGACAATTTCAACGATTGCATGTTCAGGTAATTCTAATTGTGATGGGTAGACGTTTTGGTCACCTGTCTCATTTGGCCAGTAAATAATTCTGAATATTTCGACCCCTGTTTCATGAATCAACTTTTCATTCTAATTTAAGTCGGATCACCCCAATATATCCGGGTGGGAGAATGTACTTCCTGTAATTGAATTATTAGAGTTGGGCTTTCGGGGATTGACCTGGGATGTTGTCGTGCACACCGCAGGTCATGGTAAGAATAGGCCTCGGCTCCTCAGACAGCTTGTCGTAAGAGGCGACTGAGGCACCCGTGGGGTTCCCGGATGTGAAAAGGAATAGGACCCCCACCCGGCGTGTGGTTCCCGGGTGTGAAAAGGAATAGGACCCAACATCGGGATATGACTGAAATATAGTTGAAAGTGACTTTAAATCATATTCACCCACTCACCCTTATTAGAGTTGATCATATCAGTACATGAAGGTTTGAATACCTGACTCCTGACTCTTCTGTGGTATATCTCAGTCTCGTCGTTTACAGTCACATGTATCTGCTCATTGTTCAAAGTTCAGTTACATTGTAAATAGGCAAATAATTCACCTGATTTCTTTGTTTTGTTGTTCTTTTGATTAGTTCTTGTTCTGTTAATTCAACCTCAAGCCAAAATAGTCCTGATAGTTTAGTTACTGGTCATTAAACTGTTGCCGATGAACTGTAGAACTCTTTCATTTTCAATCTGCCTTTCTGAATTGAATCTTGGACAAAGATTTGCCCAGCACACCCACACTGTCAGGTGTGCTGTTGTGTGACTCACGGCATAAATTTGCGGTTTGTACTTTTCCTCTCATTGAATGCCTATACTATAGCATGCAGAATTTTTTAAACTATTGTTAGCTGGTATAAATATGACAAATATGCATCAAATTATCCTACATTTCCAAGAATGGACCAATTGCTTGATAATTTGACAACTTCAAGTTGAATACCCTTACAAAAAAATCTTATAGGATCCTATAATATTTTTAGCCCACCATCACCAGATGGTGGGCTGTTCAAATCACTTTTCGTCCGTCGTCCGTCATCCGTCGTCCATCAGTCCGTCCGTAAACAATTCTTGTTATCGTGATTTCTCGGGAACTACTGCATGGATCTTTCTCAAATTTGGTACACAGGCTCCCCTTGGGGTCTAGTTGTGCAAGATACCTTTTCTGGTCCGATTCGAAAATCCAATATGGCCACAAGGCGGCCATTTTGGATTTCCCCATGAAGCCTTGTTATCGCGATTTCTCGGGAACTACTGCATGGATCTTTCTCAAATTGGTACACAGGTTCCCCTTGGGGTCTAGTTGTGCAAGATACCTTTTTTGGTCAGATTCTAAAATCCAATATGGCCACCAGGCAGCCATCTTGGATTTCTCCATGAAACATTGTTATCGTCATTTCTCAGGAAGTACTACATGGATCTTTCTCAAATTTGGTACACTGGTTCCCCTTGGGGTGTAGTTGTGCAAGATTCCTTTTTCGGTCCGATTTGAAAATCAAATATGGCCACCAGGCGGCCATCTTAGATTTCCCCATGAAACTTGATTATCGTGATTTCTCAGGAAGTACTGCATAGATCTTTCTCATATTTGGTACACGGGTTCCCCTTGTGGTCCAGTTGTGCAAGATACCCTTCAAGTTTTGCTCCGATTCGAAAATTCAATAAGGCCACCAGGCAGCCATTTTGAATTTCCCCATGAAATTTTGTTATCGTGAATTCTCAGGAACTAATGCATGGATCTTTCTCAAATTTGGTACACAGGTTCCCCTTGTGGTCTAGTTGTGCAAGATACCTTTTCTGATCCGATTCCAAAATCCAATATGGCCAACAGGCAGCCATCTTGGGTTCCCCATGAAACTTTATTGAGATTTCTCAGGAACTACTGCATGGATCTTTTTCAAATTTGGTACACTGGTTTCCCTTGTGGTCCAGTTGTGCAAGATACCTTTTTGGTCCGATTCGAAAATCCGAGTTTTGCTTCAAATTAATACGGTATTCCAGAGTTGTGACGTTGCATCACAAGAGTCGGCGGATCAAACGGTGGGGCATATGGTATATATTGACTATAGAGAATATCCATACCTTCACCTTCTATATATCAAGGAGTTCAAGTGATTCCGAATTAAAATGTATTTCTTCAAGTTTTAAATCAGTTTACTTTAGTCCATGCTGTTGCAAGTGAACTGTCCCACCGTTTCGTCAGCCGATTGATCGGCTACACGAAGGAACGTCACTCTTGTGAAACAGTTTCAACATTACTGCATGGACCGGATCCCTTTAGTATTAAGTTTTGTACCATCTTACTATTTTCGAGCATGGTGTCTTAAAAGAGGTATCTCAAACTAGCCCAGTAAACAGAACAGAATTAGCATTCGTTCCTAATTATAAAATCTTAAGTATGTTTCATAGCTCATGCCAAAGTGTCAAAGAGATTTGTCTTCGCTTCCAGTACCCAATGATGACACGTGCAAAAAAAAATAAAGACTACAAAACGAAGACGAATGATCCTCCGGATATTCACTTTCGGACTAACTTTGCTCATTTCACTTGTGCTATAACAACCGACATCAACTACAGTTTTTAGGAATCTTTAAACTCCTGAAACTTAGAAAGATAATACCTTGGTATTTTCCAGTGTCGCTTTATCGATCTTTTTTCGCTCAAATTCGAAATTCTGCAAACAAAATTACAAATCAATCGTTTGTTCTTAGTAACAATGGACAAAAAGATCCTCTTGTCATTAGCTTACAATTATCGGACGATGGTGGGCGCCAAGATCCTTCAGGATCTCTCGTATCCTATAGGATCCTATAAGATTAAGATTTTTTAATAGGATCCTATAAGATTAAATCCTATAGGATTTTTTAATAGGATCCTGTAAGATTTTGGCCCAAAATCCTATTAAGATTTTGTAATAGGATCCTATAAGATAAACCCCTATAGGATTTTTTACTAGGATCCTATAGGATTTAGTTATGGAATAGATTCTGAGAAATCTACAGAATTTCTCTATAAACTTCCTGTGAGAATATTTGGATGAGTGATCTAGGTAGGTCATCTTTTATGGTAAATCCACGAAATACAAAATGCCCCTGTATTGTAAAATGGTAAATACATCAGAAAATGTATTAGCGTAAATGTTGCTTGTTTTGGATGTAGCACAGATATGTTACAGGGAAAGATATTCTGGTGGATTTACTAATGTATGGAAACAAAAAAGAACAAACAAATAAATTAATAAATATTCTCTTTATTATATACATGTGCACTATAAAGATAGATAGTCACGAAGAAACGCGAACAGAGTATCATAATCTTCATCAGTTTCCTGTAGAGCTTCTGTTCGCCATTCAGTTTAGATTTCATGGCATCCCGAATTGCCTTCTCGGAACCGGGAAAGTTCTTCTGGCAGTCGTCTGGAAGAGAATGAAATAATTTGTGGTTAGCCACTGTATATAGTTCACCTATCACTGATACCTTACCCTAGGCATAGGACGGAGAGGAAAAGTATGAACCACAAATCTATGCCGAACGACACATCCATGCACTCAGTGCACTGGGCGATTGTTGGTGCAAACCTTTGTCTAAGATTTAATTCAGGAAAGGTGGATTGTATCTGCATGCAGCCAAAATGTATCACAGTATTCAGGTTATTTAAGTCTGTTTTAACTAGTCGTCTACTCTGGAGTTTTTCAAAAATCGATAGGTAGCTCCGCATAAATTATCTTCTTTTTTTGTGCAGCTTGTATAACAAACTTAATGGTACAGAATGATTTCCATTACTCTGTGATATTTGTAATATTTACCCTTGAAATAACCTGGTAATTCTCTCCATATAAACAGGTCCATGGGTGTGTGTGGGGGGTGTTGGACGGTGGATGTGTATGAAGTAAACGACTAATTAAAGGTTCTACCAAATATCTCCTACAAAACTTCGCATGAAAACATACAGAGAAGTTTTCGGAAATATATTTTTTTCTCGTATAAATGCCCATACAGCGAACCCCCTGATGTGCCCTTTTTGAGTGAAGTCGAACCATCCCTCAGCAAATTCTGGCTACGGCCCTGTGGTGAAAATGATTTCAAGCTGTAACCTCTGACCCATGACATCAGAGTCTGATTACGATCACATATAATATGGACTAGTTGGTTGTGTCAAATGTCCTATTGTAACGTGTGTTGCACAATTGGGTATGACATCAACAAAAGTATAATATTTTAGCTTTGATGGTGTTACAGTGGAAATGACGCCAAGAATATTGCCTACAATTGATCATCACAAACGATCATAGACACTGATGTCATGGGTCAGCCGGTCACGCCCTTCATCATTTCTAAACTGGCGTGACGTTGGAGGGATTAAAGTTTGTATTTTTAAACTTGACCATTCCCAAAAACCACTATTAAAGCCGCTGATAATTAATGGTTCGTTTCCCGTAACCAGCCCTCATCTATATTTTAAGGGCAAATAATTAAAATCCATGAGGGATTTACATTTTCATGAGTAAAACTTGCTCATTTTCTTCATATTTGTATACAATTGGTTTGCAAGTTAATAATTATCGCACTCAGCATGTGTATTTTTACAAGCAAGGTTAGGAGAAACAAACAATTAACAGTGGCCTAAATATCAAATATAACCTATTACAATAGTTGAGAATTCAAAAATTATGAGATGTGAGAATCATTTGGTAGAACTTTTAATTGAAAGCTGATTCCTGTAGAGCAATCTACGGTAATGAGTGAAGCACCAGATGATAGCAAAGCATTGGTCATTGGATTCCCACAGCGATGGACCTTTTTGACATTTCACTGAAATTGAATCTCTCTGCATATCTGGTATCTCCATTGTTTTTTCATCTATCCGCTGTGGGGATGCCTAGGGTTAAAACTTTTTTTGATTCATGTTGATTAGCTTGAAATATTGAAAGTATCATTTGTGCCAAAATTAAATGCTAAGTATTGTTGATTTCTAACCTGATCTCAATATTCAATGGTCCCATCATGCTCATCAAAGCCAAATACCATAAAGGCAGTGTTGATGAATTCAGATAAATGATTTATTTTGATATGGACATCTTCCAAACCTATGCACGTTTGAGGAGCGTAGATCTGCTACTAGTGGATCTTTTTGTCATTATGATGTACATTCGTTCATACTCGATACATGTGTGATTTACTGTTGTAATTTGATGAGTATCCTTTGTTATAAAATTGTACATATATCTCTCAAATTGTTAGCATTACCTGGATGGATGTCTTTCAATTTGTTCACCATAAAGTCTGTTAGCGAAGTCGGTTCATCACATTTCAACTTGTTTGTACATTTCACCCTTGTTCAAAGTGGCAGAATGAGATAACTGGTGTAGCTGAAAGCCAGAAAGTGACCCTGAAAAATGGATCTCCTGGAGTAGGCCTGCCCTGCATTATTGCACAACAATAGATACATAATGCATAACCTGCCAATAGAAATACTTGTACCTGTCCATATCAATCAGTATAGACTTTATCAATCAGTATGGGCTTTAGTTTGAAATTAATGCTGAATAAAAAAAGTCACTGGCTTCACACGCAACACCACATCAGTTTTTAGTGCCTTGTCAACTTTTTTTTGCCCACATTCCTGTCTCTTTCGCCAAAATAATGTTCTCAAGAGTCGGTGCCTTGCTTTATTTGAAGGCAATGTATTGCTGAACACGGACTCGTCAAGGAACTCAAAATTGTTGGTTTTACGCAAATTGTATTAAACTACTGCAGTAATTAAATTCACTGTGCAGCAAGTCAAGGAAGACAGTATGGCGACAATCAGTCCTGTGATGTTGGGCATTGCTCTGAACGACCCACTAGTTCTGTCATTACATTGAATGCAGGTACCCACTGTTTATTGCCATGATGGCAATGGGTAAAATTATTGGACCACTCAAGTTTGGTAATTTGCTACATCTCCTTTATGAAATGTTGTACATGTCATAATCTCTGAGTTTTCATACCAAACATTGACAGTGGTACAATAATGTGAAGTCGCAGATTTTGGAGGAATCAGATTTATAATTGGAACACTTGCTTTCTTACCATTGGTATTACATGTAGTTGTAACAGTATTCATATGTCAACGACTCTATCTATGGATGTGATCTTCAGTTTTGGTAAGCCTGGATATGTCCGTTGGCATAATAAAATAATTGAAATGGCAAGCCTTTTTGTTTATATCTTGGTCTCATCCAGATATTTACGATATCGTCCTCAGCGAGTTGGGCAAATCAATAACTATAGAGTTCAGTGAACACCAATGCTGATGTATTGGCTGATAGCAGCCATCTCTCTCATACACACATTTGCATAAAACATTTTTCCAGACCAACAGTTAATCACGTCAAAAATCAGTCCATAAACACCAAAAGTTTAATGAGATCTTGCTTCTCCGGATATGAAAATCAAACATTGATTTAGTTTAAGCACTGGCCATAAATATCGGCAAGACAAGTAACTTACCTAAAACATCTGGACCATAACCTGATATCTGCCCTAACTCCATGCAAACAAAATAAAAGGAATCGAGAGGAATGCGAACAACCCAATTGTCTCTCTGGCTACAACATTAATTAGTATGTTTCCTTCCTCTTGTTTCTTCTGATATGAAAATTAAAATATAATTAAGCACTGGCTTTAAAGTTTGGCAGGTCAAGCAACTTACCCTAAATATCCGGATCGTAACTTCATATCCGTCCTAACTCAATGCATACAAAATATAAAGAATCGAGGGGAACGCGAACAGCCCAATTATCTCTCTGTCTACAACAACAATTAGTTTGTTACCTTTCTCTTGCTTCTTTTGATAAAAAAAATCTATGATTTAATATTGGCAAAACAAGCAACTTTCGGTACCCAAAACATCCGGACAGTAACAAGTTATCCGCGCTAACTCAATACATACAAAATTAAAAGAATCAAGAGGATCGTGAACAGCTCAGTTGTCTCTCTGGCTACAACAACAATTATTATGTTTCCTTCCTCTTCGGATATGAAAATCAAACATTAGAATTTAGTTTTAAGCACTGGCCTAAAATAATGGCAAAACAAGCAACTTACCCAAAACATCCGGATCGTAACATGTTATCCGTCCTAACTCAATACATACAAAATTAAAAGAATCAAGAGGAAGGCGAACAGCCCAATTGTCTCTCTGGCTACAACAACAATTAGTATGTTACCTTTCTCTTGCTTCTTTGGATATAAAAATCAAACAATAAAATTTAGTTGAAACACTGGCTTTAAATATTGGCAAGACAAGCAACTTACCCAAAACGTCCAGATCTCAATGCATACAAAATAAACAGAATCCAGAGGAACGCGAACAACCCAATTGTTTCTCTGGCTACAACAATTAGTATGTTACCTTTACCTGGATTGTTTGGATACGATAATCAAACATTAAAATTAAATTAAGCACTGGCCTTAAATACTGGGAAGACAAGCAACTTACCCAAAACATCCGGATCATAACATGTTATCCGTCCTAACCCAATATACAAAATGAAAAGAATCAGGACGAACGCGAACAGCCCAATTGTCTTTCTGGCTACAACAACAACTAGTATATTACCTTTCTCTTGCTTCTTTAGATAGGAAAATTAAAGATTTAATATTGGCAAAACAAACAACTTACCAAAACATCCGGATTGTATTTATTCTAGTGATATTGCCCTTAATTTAAACAAACTCACACCAAAGCATATTTAGAGGTTTGGATGAAGACGGCCACGGCTTTATTGGCTAACTTACATGGTATAGTGTACCAAATCCCAGCGGGCTGATATATACTTTAGTGCTGACCGTCTGCTATGTAATGACACATCAGCAACCCCCCATTATGATACATGTTTTGTCTCATTAGATACCGTAGCACCCACGCTCCTAAACCCTATAGGAGGGGTGACAACATAGAGTGATCAGCACACACTTACCGCTACCCACACCCACACTGGGTAGACAAGACGTCCCTCGGGAAACACATCAAATGCACAGCCACATAACCGGATGCCCCGCGGGAATTTGTCAAGGTGGCACCCACCCACTCAGGAAACACATCGAGTGAAGATCACACATCACGTAGCGTGCACGTCCCTCGGGAATCACATCGATTGGACAGCCACACAACCGGGTGCACCGCGGGAATTCGTCGAGGTATCTCATATACAAACTTTCCTAACTGAAACCCCTATCTGCCCGCCAGAATTCGGCCGCGTACAGTAAAATATACATGACGAAACCGATGAGAAAGCTGTGACATTGGTGCACACATAACTGTTCAATGTTACAAATGTATTCTTTGAACCATGTCAATCGCGAAAGCGTACAATAAATTTGGCAACTGCAAACTGTTTCGACGAAATCTTCAACTCAGGAGATTCCTTCCTAGTTCCAGCACTTGCTCTTCGTACCTACAAAATATAAGAGAAGAGTAAAACAGCAGCATCTATTCTCTTGAGCCAGGACATACACCGATTCTACAAATATGATAGATACATAAACCAGAATATTTCATCACAGCTATTGTTCTGCACAGTACAGGATACCCACGACAGCTGGGCCCACATTATGCGTGCATTTTAACTTCAATAGACAATACTCTCAGCTAATTAATTTTCTGAGTCAAGGGTGGGTGGGAGGGAAATGTGAAGACGAAATGAATCGTGTGTGTGTTCCACAAAACCCTGGCGCGAGAGGCCGATGAATTCAAGGACCCCCCAACAGGAACAATTGCCTATGCAATTCAATCATGTGGCGACAACATGACAACTGCGCAGTCTATCACCCCAAGGGAGGCTACTCTTACCAGTAAATCTCACAACTCCAACTGGGCGGGCAATACAGAATAAATTGGTTTATCTTTAAAGGATAAACGGTATTAATATTATCCGTCCCCACTCATCGTATACAAAAAGAAACAAGAGGAACGCCAACAACCTAAATGTCTCCCTGGCTATAACGACAATTAATCTGTTTCCTTTCTCTTGCTTCTTCGGATATGAAAATCAAACATTAAAATTAAATTAATAGCACTGGCCTTAAATATTGGCAAGACGAATAAAACTTACCCCAAAACATCCGGATCCTAACATGTTATCCGTTCTACCTCTGCATACAAAATAAAAAGAATCAAAAGGAAGGCGAACAGCCCAATTGTTTCTCCGGCTACAACAACAATTAGTATGTTTCCTTCCTCTTGCTTCTTCGGATATGAAAATCAAACATTAAAATTAAATTATTTGGTTTGGATGAAGACGGCCACGGCTTTATTGGCTAACTTACATGGTATAGTGTACCAAATCCCAGCGGGCTGATATATACTTTTAGTGCTGACCGTCTGCTATGTAATGACACATCAGCAACCCCCCAGTATGATACATATTTTGTCTCATTAGATACCGTAGCACCCACGCTCCTAAACCCTAGAAGGGGTGACAACATAGAGTGATCAGCACACGCTTACCGCTACCCACATTGGGTAGACAACACGTCCCTCGGGAAACACATCGAATGGACAGCCACATAACCGGATGCCCCGCGGGAATTCGTCAAGGTGGCACCCACCCACTCGGGAAACACATCGAGTGAAGATCACACATCACGTAGACTGCACGTCCCTCGGGAAACACATCGATTGGACAGCCACATAACCGGGTGCCCAGCGGGAATTCGTCGAGGTGGCACTCACCGAATGAGTTCTATCTCATATACAAACTTTCCTAACTGAAACCCCTATCTGCCCGCCAGAATTCGGCCGCGTACAGTAAAATATACATGACAAAACCAATGAGAAAGCCGTGACATTGGTATTACAAATGTATTCTTTGAACCATGTCGCGAAAGCGTACAAAAAATTTGGCAACTGCAAACTGTTTCGACGAAATCTTTCACTCAGGAGATTCCTTCCTATAGTTGCAGCACTTGCTCTTCGAACCTACAAAATATAAAAGAGAAAAACAGCAGCATCTATTCTCTTGAGCCAGGACACACACCGATTCTACAAATATGATAGATACATGAACAAAATATTGCATCACAGCCGACTGCTGGCCCCACATTATGCGTGCATTTTAACTGCAATAGACAATACACTCAGCTAAAACTTTGAAGCTAATTAATTTTCTGAGTCAAGGGTGGGCGGGAGGGAAATGTGAAGACGAAATAAATCGTGTGTGTGTTCCACGAAACCCTGACCCGAGAGGCCGATGAATTCAAGGACCCCCCAACAGGAACAATTGCCTATGCAATACAATCATGTGGCGACAACATGGCAACTGCTCGGTCTATCACACCAAGGGAGGCTACTCTTACCAGTAAATCTCACAACTCCAACTGGGCGGGCAACACAGAATAAATTGGTTTATCTTTAAGGATAAACAGTATTAAGCACTGGCCTTAAATATTAGCAAGACGAATAAAACTTACCCAAAAACATGCGGATCCTGACGTGTTATCCGTTCTAACTCAATGCATACAAAAAAATTTAAAAAACGAACACGAACAGCCCAATTGTTTCTCTGGCTACAACAACAATTAGTATGTTTCCTTCCGCTTGCTTCTTCAGGAATAAAAATCAAAAATTAAATTTAGTTTAAGCACTGGCGTTAAATATTGGCAAGACGAATAAAACTTAACCCCAAAACATCCGGATCGTAACATGATATCCGTCCTAACTCAATGCATACAAAATTAAAAGAAACAAGAGGAACGCGAACAGCCCAATTGTCTCTCTGTCTACAACAACAATTGGTATGTTACCTTTCTCTTGCTTCTTTTGATAGGAAAATCAAACAGTACATTTAGTTTAAGCACTGGCCTTAAATATTTGCAAGAAAAACACTTACCAGTAAGTAAACTCAACGTTTACAGAAAGAAACAAGAGGAACGCCAACAGCCTAAATGTCTCCCTGGCTACAACGACAATTAGTCTGTTTCCTTTCTCTTGTTTCTTCGGATATGAAAATCAAATATTAAAATTAAATTAAGCACTGGCCTTAAATATTGGCAAGACAAACAAAACTTACCCCAAAACATCCGGATCGTAACATGATATCCGTCCTAACTCAATGCATACAAAACTAAAAGAATCAAGAGGAACGCGAACAGCCCAATTGTCTCTCTGTCTACAACAACAATTCGTATGTTACCTTTCTCTTGCTTCTTTAGATAGGAAAATCAAACGATACATTTAGTTTAAGCACTGGCCTTAAATATTTGCAAGAAATACAACTTACCCAACACGTCCGTTTCGTAATATGATATCCGTCCTAACTCAATGCATACAAAATTAAAAGAATCAAGAGGAACACGAACAGCCCAATTGTCTCTGTCTACAACAATAATTAGTATATTAAATTTCTCTTGCTTCTTTAGATAGGAAAATTAAAGATTTAATATTGGCAAAACTAACAACTTACCAAAACATCCGGATTGTATTTAATATTATCCGTCCCCACTCAACGTATAGAAAAAGAAACAAGAGGAACGACAACAGCCTAAATGTCTCCCTGGCTTCAACGACAATTAGTCTGTTTCCTTTCTCCTGTTTCTTCGGATATGAAAATCAAACATTAAAATTAAATTAAGTACTGGGCTTCAATATTGGCAAGACGAATAAAACTTACCCCAAAACATCCGGATCGTAACATGATAATCCGTCCTAACTCAATGCATAGAAAACTAAAAGAATCAAGAGGAACGCGAACAGCCCAATTGTCTCTCTGTCTACAACAACAATTGGTATGTTACCTTTCACTTGCTACTTTTGATAGGAAAATCAAACAGTACATTTAGTTGAAGCACTGGCCTTAAATGCTTGCAAGAAAAACAACTTACCCAACACATGTGTTTCGTAATATGATATCCGTCCTAACTCAATGCATACAAAATTAAAAGAATCAAGAGGAACGCGAACAGCCCAATTGTCTCTCTGTCTACAACAATAATTAGTATATTACTTTCTCTTGCTTCTTTAGATAGGAAAATTAAAGATTTAATATTGGCAAAACGAACAACTTACCAAAACATCCGGATTGTATTTAATATTATCCGTCCCCACTCAACGTATACAAGAAGAAACAAGAGGAACGACAACAACCTAAATGTCTCCCTGGCTTCAACGACAATTAGTCTGTTTCCTTTCTCCTGTTTCTTCGGATATGAAAATCAAACATTAAAATTAAATTAAGTACTGCCCTTCAATATTGGCAAGACGAATAAAACTTACCCCAAAACATCCGGATCCTAACGTGTTATCCGTTCTAACTCAATGCATACAAAATAAAAAGAATCAAGAGGAACGCGAACAGCCCAATTGTTTCTCTGGCTACAACAACAATTAGTATGTTTCCTTCCTCTTGCTTCTTCGGGAATGAAAATCAAAAATTAAATTTAGTTTAAGCACTGGCGTTAAATATTGGCAAGACAAGCAACTTACCGAAAACACCCGGATCGTAACATGTTATACGTCGTAACTCCATGCATAGAAAACAAAAAGAATCAAGAGGAGGGCGAACAGCCCAATTGTTTCTCTGGCTACAACAACAATTGGTATGTCTCCTTCCTCTTGCTTCTTCGGATATGAAAATCGAACATTAAAATTAAATTAAGCACTGGCAAGACGAACAAACAGACCCCAAATCATCCGGATCCTAACATGTTATCCGATCTAACTCAATGCATACAAAATAAAAAGAATCAAGAGGAACGCGAACATCCCAATTGTCTCTCTGTCTACAACAACAATTAGTATTTTACCTTTCTCTTGCTTCTTTTGATAGGAAAATCAAAGATTTAATATTGGCAAAACAAACAACTTACCAAAACATCCGGTTTTTATTTAATCGTATCCGTCCCCACTCAACGTATACAAAAAGAACCAAGAGGAACGACAACAGCCTAAGTGTCTCCCTGGCTTCAACGACAATTAGTCTGTTTCCTTTCTCCTGTTTCTTCGGATATGAAAATCAAACATTAAAATTAAATGAAGTACTGGCCTTCAATATTGGCAAGACGAATAAAACTTACCCCAATACATCCGGATCCTAACATGTTATCCGTTCTAACTCAATGCATACAAAATAAAAAGAATCAAGAGGAACGCGAACAGACCAATTGTTTCTCTGGCTACAACAACAATTAGTATGTTTCCTTCTTTTTGCTTCTTCGGGAATGAAAATCAAAAATTAAATTTAGTTTAAGCACTGGCGTTAAATATTGGCAAGACAAGCAACTTACCGAAAACACCCGGATCGTAACATGTTATCCGTCTTAACTCGATGCATAGAAAACAAAAAGAATCAAGAGGAAGGCGCGAACAGCCCAATTATTTCTCTGGCTACAACAACAATTAGTATGTTTCCTTCATTTTGCTTCTTCGGATATGAAAATCAAACAGTAAAATTAAATTAAGCAGTGGCCTTAAATATTGGCAAGACGAACAAAACTGACCCCAAATCATCCGGATCCTAACATGTTATCCGATCAAACTCAATGCATACAAAATAAAAAGAATCACGAGGAACGCGGTCATCCCAATTGTCTCTCTGTCTACAACAACAATTAGTATGTTACCTTTCTCTTGCTTCTTTTGATAGGAAAATTAAAGATTTAATATTGGCAAAACAAACTTACCAAAACATCCAGATTGTATTTAATATTATCATTCCCCACTCAACGTATACAAAAAGAAACAAGAGGAACGCCAACAGCCTAAATGTCTCCCTGGCTACAACGACAATTAGTCTGTTTCCTTTCTCTTGCTTCTTCGGATATGAAAATCAAACATTAAAATTAAATTAAGCACTGGGCTTAAATATTGCCAAGACGAACAAAACTTACCCCAAAACATCCGGATCGTAACATGATATCTGTCCTAACTCAATGCATACAAAATTAAAAGAATCAAGAGGAACGCGAACAGCCCAATTGTCTCTCTGTCTACAACAACAATTGGTATGTTACCTTTCTCTTGCTTCTTTTGATAGGAAAATCAAACAGTACATTTAGTTTAAGCACTGGCCTTAAATATTTGCAAGAAAAACAACTTACCCAACACATCCGTTTCTGTTATCGGTTCTAACTCAATGCATAGAAAATAAAAAGAATCAAAAGCAATGCGAACAGCTCAATTGTCTCTCTGTCTACAACAACAATTAGTATATTACCTTTCTCTTGCTTCTTTAGATAGGAAAATTAAAGATTTAATATTGGGGAAACAAGCAACTTACCAAAACCTCCGGATTGTATTTAATATTCTCCGTCCCCACTCAACGTATATAAAAAGAACCAAGAGGAACGACAACAGCCTAAGTGTCTCCCTGGCTTCAACGACAATTAGTCTGTTTCCTTTCTCCTGTTTCTTCGGATATGAAAATCAAACATTAAAATTAAATTAAGTACTGGCATTCAATATTGGCAAGACGAATAAAACTTAACCCAAAACATCCGAATCCTAACATGTTATCCGTTTTAACTCAATGCATACAAAATAAAAAGAATCAAGAGGAACGCGAACAGCCCAATTGTTTCTCTGGCTACAACAATAATTAGTATGTTTCCTTCCTCTTGCTTCTTCGGGAATGAAAATCAAAAATTAAATTTAGTTTAAGCACTGGCGTTAAATATTGGCAAGACAAGCAACTTACCGAAAACACCCGGATCGTTACATGTTATCCGTCCTAACTCAATGCATAGAAAACAAAAAGAATCAAGAGGAAGGCGAACAGCCCAATTGTTTCTCTGGCTACAACAACAACTAGTATGTTTCCTTCATTTTGCTTCTTCGGATAGGAAAACCGAACATTAAAATTAAATTAAGCAGTGGCCTTAAATATTGGCAAGACGAACAAAACTGACCCCAAATCACCCGGACCCTAACAGGTTATCCGATCTAACTCAATGCATGCAAAAGAAAAAGAATCAAGAGGAACGCGAACATCCCAATTGTCTCTCTGTCTACAGCAGCAATTAGTATTTTACTTTTCTCTTGCTTCTTTCGATAGGAAAATTAAAGATTTAATATTGGCAAAACAAACAACTTACCAAAACATCCGGATTGTATTTAATATTATCCGTCCCAACTCAATGTATACAAAAAGAAACAAGAGAAACGCCAACAGCCTAAATGTCTCCCTGGCTACAACGACAATTAGTCTGTTTCCTTTTTCTTGCTTCTTCGGATATGAAAATCAAACATTAAAATTAAATTAAGCAGTGGCCTTAAATATTGGCAAGACGAACAAAACTGACCCCAAATCAGCCGGATCCTAACATGTAATCCGATCTAACTCAATGCATACAAAATAAAAAGAATCAAGAGGAACGCGAACATCCCAATTGTCTCTCTGTCTACAACAACAATTAGTATTTTACCTTTCTCTTGCTTCTTTTGATAGGAAAATTAAAGACTTAATATTGCCAAAACAAAAAACTCACCAAAACATCGGGATTGTATTTAATATTATCCGTCCCAACTCAACGTATACAAAAAGAAACAAGAGGAAAGCCAACAGCCTAATTGTCTCTCTGGCTACAACGACAATTAGTCTGTTTCCTTTCTCTTGCTTCTTCGGATATGAAAATCAAACTTTAAAATTAAATTAAGCACTGGCCTTAAATATTGGCAAGACGAACAAAACTTACCCCAAAACATCCGGATCGTAACATGATATCTGTCCTAACTCAATGCATACAAAATTAAAAGAATCAAGAGGAACGCGAACAGCCCAATTGTCTCTCTGTCTACAACAACAATTGGTATGTTACCTTTCTCTTGCCTCTTTAGATAGGAAAATAAAAGATTTAATATTGGCAAAACAAACAACTTACCAAAACATTCCGATTGTATTTAATATTATCCGTCCCACTCAACGTATACAAAAAGAACCAAGAAGAACGACAACAGCCTAAGTGTCTCCCTGGCTTCAACGACAATTAGTCTGTTTCCTTTCTCCTGTTTCTTCGGATATGAAAATCAAGCATTAAAATTAAATTAAGTACTGGCCTTCAATATTGGCAAGACGAATAAAACTTACCCCAAAACATCCGGATCGTAACATGATATCCGTCCTAACTCAATGCATAGAAAACTAAAAGAATCAAGAGGAACGCGAACAGCCCAATTGTCTCTCTGTCTACAACAACAATTGGTATGTTACCTTTCTCTTGCTACGTTTGATAGGAAAATCAAACAGTACATTTAGGTTAAGCACTGGCCTTAAATGCTTGCAAGAAAAACAACTTACCCAACACATGTGTTTCGTAATATGATATCCGTCCTAACTCAATGCATACAAATTAAAAGAATCAAGAGAAACGCGAACAGCCCAATTGTCTCTCTGTCTACAACAATAATTGGTATATTACATTCTCTTGCTTCTTTAGATAGGAAAATTAAAGATTTAATTTTGGCAAAACGAACAACTTACCCAAACATCCGGATTGTATTTAATATTATCCGTCCCCACTCAACGTATACAAAAAGAAACAAGAGGAACGACAACAACCTAAATGTCTCCCTGGCTACAACGTCAATTAGTCTGTTTCCTTTCTCTTGCCTCTTCGGATATGAAAATCAAACATTAAAATTAAATTAAGCACTGGCAAGACGAACAAACAGACCCCAAATCATCCGGATCCTAACATGTTATCCGATCTAACTCAATGCATACAAACTAAAAAGAATCAAGAGGAACGCGAACACCCCAATTGTCTCTCTGTCTACAACAACAATTAGTATTTTACCTTTCTCTTGCTTCTTTTGATAGGAAAATCAAAGATTTAATATTGGGGAAACAAACAACTTACCAAAACATCCGGTTTGTATTTAGTCGTATCCGTCCCCACTCAACGTATACAAAAAGAACCAAGAGGAACGACAACAGCCTAAGTGTCTCCCTGGCTTCAACGACAATTAGTCTGTTTCCTTTCTCCTGTTTCTTCGGATATGAAAATCAAAACATTAAAATTAAACGAAGTACTGGCCTTCAATATTGGCAAGACGAATAAAACTTACCCCAAAACATCCGGATCCTAACATGTTATCCGTTCTAACTCAATGCATACAAAATAAAAAGAATCAAGAGGAACGCGAACAGACCAATTGTTTCTCTGGCTACAACAACAATTAGTATGTTTCCTTCCTTTTGCTTCTTCGGGAATGAAAATCAAAAATTAAATTTAGTTTAAGGACTGGCGTTAAATATTGGCAAGACAAGCAACTTACCGAAAACACCCGGATCGTAACATGTTATCCGTCCTAACTGCATAGAAAACAAAAAGAATCAAAGAGGAAGGCGAACAGCCCAATTGTTTCTCTGGCTACAACAACAACTAGTATGTTTCCTTCATTTTGCTTCTTCGGATATGAAAATCAAACAGTAAAATTAAATTAAGCACTGGCCTTAAATATTGGCAAGACGAACAAAACTGACCCCAAATCATCCGGATCCTAGCATGTTATCCGATCAAACTCAATGCATACAAAATAAAAAGAATCAAGAGGAACGCGAACAGACCAATTGTTTCTCTGGCTACAACAACAATTAGTATGTTTCCTTCCTTTTGCTTCTTCGGGAATGAAAATCAAAAATTAAATTTAGTTTAAGCACTGGCGTTAAATATTGGCAAGACAAGCAACTTACCGAAAACACCCGGATCGTAACATGTTATCCGTCCTAACTGCATAGAAAACAAAAAGAATCAAGAGGAAGGCGAACAGCCCAATTGTTTCTCTGGCTACAACGACAACTAGTATGTTTCCTTCATTTTGCTTCTTCGGATATGAAAATCAAACAGTAAAATTAAATTAAGCACTGGCCTTAAATATTGGCAAGACGAACAAAACTGACCCCAAATCATCCGGATCCTAACATGTTATCCGATCAAACTCAATGCATACAAAATAAAAAGAATCAAGAGGTACGCGGTCATCCCAATTGTCTCTCTGTCTACAACAACAATTAGTATGTTACCTTTCTCTTGCTTCTTTTGATAGGAAAATTAAAGATTTAATATTGGCAAAACAAACTTACCAAAACATCCAGATTGTATTTATATTATCTTTCCCCACTCAACGTATACAAAAAGAAACAAGAGGAATGCCAACAGCCTAAATGTCTCCCTGGCTACAACGACAATTAGTTCTGTTTCCTTTCTCTTGCTTCTTCGGATATGAAAATCAAACATTAAAATTAAATTAAGCACTGGCCTTAAATATTGGCAAGACGAATAAAACTTACCCCAAAACATCCGGATCGCAACATGATATCTGTCCTAACTCAATGCATACAAAATTAAAAGAATCAAGAGGAACGCGAACAGCCCAATTGTCTCTCTGTCTGCAACAACAATTGGTATGTTACCTTTCTCTTGCTTGTTTTGATAGGAAAATCAAACAGTACATTTAGTTTAAGCACTGGCCTTAAATATTTGCAAGAAAAACAACTTACCCAACACATCCGTTTCTGTTATCGGTTCTAACTCAATGCATACAAAATAAAAAGAATCAAAAGCAATGCGAACAGCCCAATTGTCTCTCTGTCTACAACAACAATTAGTATATTACCTTTCTCTTGCTTCTTTAGATAGGAAAATTAAAGATTTAATATTGGGGAAACAAACAACTTACCAAAACCTCCGTATTGTATTTAATATTATCCGTCCCCACTCAACGTATATAAAAAGAACCAAGAGGAACGACAACAGCCTAAGTGTCTCCCTGGCTTCAACGACAATTAGTCTGTTTCCTTTCTCCTGTTTCTTCGGATATGAAAATCAAACATTAAAATTAAATTAAGTACTGGCCTTCAATATTGGCAAGACGAATAAAACTTAACCCACAACATCCGAATCCTAACATGTTATCCGTTCTAACTCAATGCATACAAAATAAAAAGAATCAAGAGGAACGCGAACAGCCCAATTGTTTCTCTGGCTACAACAACAACTAGTATGTTTCCTTCCTCTTGCTTCTTCGGGAATGAAAATCAAAAACTAAATTTAGTTTAAGCACCGGCGTTAAATATTGGCAAGACAAGCAACTTACCGAAAACACCCGGATCGTTACATGTTATCCGTCCTAACTCAATGCATAGAAAACAAAAAGAATCAAGAGGAAGACGAACAGCCCAATTGTTTCTCTGGCTACAACAACAATTAGTATGTTCCCTTCGTTTTGTTTCTTCGGATAGGAAAACCGAACATTAAAATTAAATTAAGTAGTGGTCTTAAATATTGGCAAGACGAACAAAACTGACCCCAAATCACCCGAATCCTAACAAGTTATCCGATCTAACTCAATGCATGCAAAATAAAAAGAATCAAGAGGAACGCGAACATCCCAATTGTCTCTCTGTCTACAACAACAATTATTATTACGCCTCAGAGTAGTTTGTTTGATAGCCGATTGGTCAATTGCCATCCCATAAATAGTTCGTATTAGGTCAGCTACACACCACATACGAATAATCACGTGTTAACGTTACCATAGTGGAACGTGGAATTGACGTAGCCTGTCCTTCAAGGCAACGTCACAAAGCCGACACGTTAGAAAACGAAGCGCTACGTCGTACCAATGGCTTTGTGACGTTGCGCCTCAGCGTTTGCATTCAATCCAAAGACGTTGTGGGCATGCGCGACTCATAGAACCTGTTTCGTATTAGGTCAGGAAATGTGAATCAGTTGAAATTGTCTTACGAAAACAAACCGCATTTAATCGTTGTTGTTGTGGCTTTTTCGGCTTAAACAAAGGCTCTTCGGCATAATAAATCGTTATGATGTTTGTTTGAGGGGGCATACGAACTATTTACATGGTCAGTGTGGGGAATTCTTATCGGTCTCGCCTGACGGCTCGACCGATAAGAATTCCCCACACTGACCATGTAAATAGTTCGTATGCCCCCTCAAACAAACATCATAACTGATAGTATATTACCTTTCTATTGCTTCTTTAGATAGGAAAATTAAAGATTTAATATTGGCAAAACAAACAACTTACCAAAACATCCGGATTGTAATTATCCGTCCCCACTCAACGTATACAAAAAGAACCAAGAGGAACGACAACAGCCTAAGTGTCTCCCTGGCTTCAACGACAATTAGTCTGTTTCCTTTCTCCTGTTTCTTCGGATATGAAAATCAAACATTAAAATTAAATTAAGTACTGGCCTTCAATATTGGCAAGACGAATAAAACTTACCCCAAAACATCCGGATCCTAACATGTTATCCGTTCTAACTCAATGCATACAAAATAAAAAGAATCAAGAGGAACGCGAACAGACCAATTACTATGTTTCCTTCCTTTTGCTTCTTCGGATATGAAAATCAAAAATTAAAATTAAATTAAGCACTGGCCTTAAATATTGGCAAGACGAATAAAACTTACCCCAAAACATCCGGATCGTAACATGATATCTGTCCTAACTCAATGCATAGAAAACAAAAAGAATCAAGAGGAAGACGAACAGCCCAATTGTTTCTCTGGCTACAACAAGAATTAGTATGTTTCCTTCATTTTGCTTCTTCGGATAGGAAAACCGAACATTAAAATTAAATTAAGCAGTGGTCTTAAATATTGGCAAGACGAACAAAACTGACCCCAAATCACCCGGATCCTAACATGTTATCCGATGTAACTCAATGCATGCCAAATAAAAAGAATCAAGAGGAACGCGAACATCCCAATTGTCTCTCTGTCTACAACAACAATTCGTATTTTACTTTTCTCTTGCTCCTTTCGATAGGAAAATTAAAGATTTAATATTGGCAAAACAAACAACTTACCAAAACATCCGGATTGTATTTAATATTATCCGTCCCAACTCAATGTATACAAAAAGAAACAAGAGGACCGCCAACAGCCTAAATGTCTCCCTGGCTACAACGACAATTAGTCTGTTTCCTTTCTCTTGCTTCTTCGGATATGAAAATCAAACATTAAAATTAAATTAAGCAGTGGCCTTAAATATTGGCAAGAGGAGCAAAACTGACCCCAAATCATCCGGATCCTAACATGTTATCCGATCTAACTCAATGCATACAAAATAAAAAGAATCAAGAGGAACGCGAACATCCCAATTGTCTCTCTGTCTACAACAACAATTAGTATTTTACCTTTCTCTTGCTTCTTTTGATAGGAAAATTAAAGATTTAATATTGGCAAAACAAACAACTTACCAAAACATCGGGATTGTATTTAATATTATCCGTCCCAACTCAACGTATACAAAAAGAAACAAGAGGAACGCCAACAGCCTAAATGTCTCCCTGGCTACAACGACAATTAGTCTGTTTCCTTTCTCTTGCTTCTTCGGATATGAAAATCAAACATTAAAATTAAATTAAGCACTGGCCTTAAATATTGGCAAGACGAACAAAACTTACCCCAAAACATCCGGATCCTAACATGTTATCCGATCAAACTCAATGCATACAAAATAAAAAGAATCAAGAGGAACGCGGTCATCCCAATTGTCTCTCTGTCTACAACAACAATTAGTATGTTACCTTTCTCTTGCTTCTTTTGATAGGAAAATTAAAGATTTAATATTGGCAAAACAAACTTACCAAAACATCCAGATTGTATTTATATTATCTTTCCCCACTCAACGTATACAAAAAGAAACAAGAGGAACGCCAACAGCCTAAATGTCTCCCTGGCTACAACGACAATTAGTCTGTTTCCTTTCTCTTGCTTCTTCGGATATGAAAATCAAACATTAAAATTGAATTAAGCACTGGGCTTAAATATTGGCAAGACGAATAAAACTTACCCCAAAACATCCGGATCGCAACATGATATCTGTCCTAACTCAATGCATACAAAATTAAAAGAATCAACAGGAACGCGAACAGCCCAATTGTCTCTCTGTCTACAACAGCAATTGGTATGTTACCTTTCTCTTGCTTCTTTTGATAGCAAAATCAAACAGTACATTTAGTTTAAGCACTGGCCTTAAATATTTGCAAGAAAAACAGCTTACCCAACACATCCGTTTCTGTTATCGGTTCTAACTCAATGCATACAAAATAAAAAGAATCAAAAGCAATGCGAACAGCCCAATTGTCTCTCTGTCTACAACAACAATTAGTATATTACCTTTCTCTTGCTTCTTTAGATAGGAAAATTAAAGATTTAATATTGGGGAAACAAACAACTTACCAAAACCTCCGGATTGTATTTAATATTATCCGTCTCCACTCAACGTATATAAAAAGAACCAAGAGGAACGACAACAGCCTAAGTGTCTCCCTGGCTTCAACGACAATTAGTCTGTTTCCTTTCTCCTGTTTCTTCGGATATGAAAATCAAACATTAAAATTAAATTAAGTACTGGCCTTCAATATTGGCAAGACGAATAAAACTTAACCCACAACATCCGAATCCTAACATGTTATCCGTTCTAACTCAATGCATACAAAATAAAAAGAATCAAGAGGAACGCGAACAGCCCAATTGTTTCTCTGGCTGCAACAACAATTAGTATGTTTCCTTCCTCTTGCTTCTTCGGGAATGAAAATCAAAAATTAAATTTAGTTTAAGCACTGGCGTTAAATATTGGCAAGACAAGCAACTTACCGAAAACACCCGGATCGTTACATGTTATCCGTCCTAACTCAATGCATAGAAAACAAAAAGAATCAAGAGGAAGACGAACAGCCCAATTGTTTCTCTGGCTACAACAACAATTAGTATGTTTCCTTCGTTTTGCTTCTTCGGATAGGAAAACCCAACATTAAACTTAAATTAAGTAGTGGTCTTAAATATCTCAAGACGAACAAAACTGACCCCAAGTCACCCGAATCCTAACAAGTTATCCGATCTAACTCAATGCATGCAAAATAAAAAGAATCAAGAGGAACGCGAACATCCCAATTGTCTCTCTGTCTACAACAACAATTAGTATATTACCTTTCTATTGCTTCTTTAGATAGGAAAATTAAAGATTTAATATTGGGAAAACATACAACTTACCAAAACATCCGGTTTGTATTTAATCGTATCCGTCCCCACTCAACGTCTACAAAAAGAACCAAGAGGAACGACAACAGCCTAAGTGTCTCCCTGGCTTCAACGACAATTAGTCTGTTTCCTTTCTCCTGTTTCTTCGGATATGAAAATCAAACATTAAAATTAAATTAAGTACTGGCCTTCAATATTGTCAAGGCGAATAAAACTTACCCCAAAACATCCGGATCCTAACATGTTATCCGTTCTAACTCAATGCATACAAAACAAAAAGAATCAAGAGGAACGCGAACAGACCAATTACTATGTTTCCTTCCTTTTGCTTCTTCGGATATGAAAATCAAACAGTAAAATTAAATTAAGTAGTGGCCTTAAATATTGGCAAGACGAATAAAACTTACCCCAAGACATCCGGATCGTAACATGATATCTGTCCTAACTCAATGCATACAAAATTAAAAGAATCAAGAGGAACGCGAACAGCACAATTGTCTCTCTGTCTACAACAACAATTAGTATGTTACCTTTCTCTTGCTTCTTTTGATAGGAAAATTAAAGATTTAATATTGGCAAAACAAACTTACCAAAACATGCAGATTGTATTTAACATTATTTGTCCCCACTCAACGTATACAAAAAGAAACAAGAGGAACGCCAACAGCCTAAATGTCTCCCTGGCTACAGCGACAATTAGTCTGTTTCCTTTCTCTTGCTTCTTCGGATATGACAATCAAAAATTAAAATTAAATTAAGCTCTGGCCTTAAATATTGGCAAGACGAATAAAACTTATCCTAAAACATCCGGATCGTCACATGATATCTGTCCTAACTCAATGCATAGAAAACAAAAAGAATCAAGAGGAAGACGAACAGCCCAATTGTTTCTCTGGCTACAACAACAATTAGTATGTTTCCTTCATTTTGCTTCTTCGGATAGGAAAACCGAACATTAAAATTAAATTAAGCAGTGGTCTTAAATATTGGCAAGACGAACAAAACTGACCCCAAATCACCCGGATCCTAACATGTTATCCGATCTAACTCAATGCATGCAAAATAAAAAGAATCAAGAGGAACGCGAACATCCCAATTGTCTCTCTGTCTACAACAACAATTAGTATTTTACTTTTCTCTTGGTCCTTTCGATAGGAAAATTAAAGATTTAATATTGGCAAAACAAACAACTTACCAAAACATCCGGATTGTATTTAATATTATCCGTCCCAACTCAGTGTATACAAAAAGAAACAAGAGGAACGCCAACAGCCTAAATGTCTCCCTGGCTACAACGACAATTAGTCTGTTTCCTTTCTCTTGCTTCTTCGGATATGAAAATCAAACATTAAAATTAAATTAAGCAGTGGCCTTAAATATTGCCAAGACGAACAAAACTGACCCCAAATCATCCGGATCCTAACATGTTATCCGTTCTAACTTAATGCATACAAAATAAAAAGAATCAAGAGGAACGCGAACAGCCCAATTGTCTCTCTGTCTACAACAACAATTGGTATGTTACCTTTCTCTTGCTTCTTTTGATAGGAAAATCAAACAGTACATTTAGTTTAAGCACTGGCCTTAAATATTTGCAAGAAAAACAACTTACCCAACACATCCGTTTCTGTTATCGGTTCTAACTCAATGCATACAAAATAAAAAGAATCAAAAGCAATGCGAACAGCCCAATTGTCTCTCTGTCTACAACAACAATTAGTATATTACCTTTCTCTTGCTTCTTTAGATAGGAAAATTAAAGATTTAATATTGGGGAAACAAACAACTTACCAAAACCTCCGGATTGTATTTAATATTATCCGTCCCCACTCAACGTATATAAAAAGAACCAAGAGGAACGACAACAGCCTAAGTGTCTCCCTGGCTTCAACGACAATTAGTCTGTTTCCTTTCTCCTGTTTCTTCGGATATGAAAATCAAACATTAAAATTAAATTAAGTACTGGCCTTCAATATTGGCAAGACGAATAAAACTTAACCCACAACATCCGAATCCTAACATGTTATCCGTTCTAACTCAATGCATACAAAATAAAAAGAATCAAGAGGAACGCGAACAGCCCAATTGTTTCTCTGGCTACAACAACAACTAGTATGTTTCCTTCCTCTTGCTTCTTCGGGAATGAAAATCAAAAATTAAATTTAGTTTAAGCACTGGCGTTAAATATTGGCAAGACAAGCAACTTACCCAAAACACACGGATCGTTACATGTTATCCGTCCTAACTCAATGCATAGAAAACAAAAAGAATCAAGAGGAAGACGAACAGCCCAATTGTTTCTCTGGCTACAACAACAATTAGTATGTTTCCTTCGTTTTGCTTCTTCGGATAGGAAAACCGAACATTAAAATTAAATTAAGTAGTGGTCTTAAATATTGGCAAGACGAACAAAACTGACCCCAAATCACCCGAATCCTAACAAGTTATCCGATCTAACTCAATGCATGCAAAATAAAAAGAATCAAGAGGAACGCGAACATCCCAATTGTCTCTCTGTCTACAACAACAATTAGTATATTACCTTTCTATTGCTTCTTTAGATAGGAAAATTAAAGATTTAATATTGGGAAAACATACAACTTACCAAAACATCCGGATTGTAATTATTATTATCCGTCCCCACTCAACGTATACAAAAAGAACCAAGAGGAACGACAACAGCCTAAGTGTCTCCCTGGCTTCAACGACAATTAGTCTGTTTCCTTTCTCCTGTTTCTTCGGATATGAAAATCAAACATTAAAATTAAATTAAGTACTGGCCTTCAATATTGGCAAGGCGAATAAAACTTACCCCAAAACATCCGGATCCTAACATGTTATCCGTTCTAACTCAATGCATACAAAATAAAAAGAATCAAGAGGAACGCGAACAGACCAATTACTATGTTTCCTTCCTTTTGCTTCTTCGGATATGAAAATCAAACAGTAAAATTAAATTAAGTAGTGGCCTTAAATATTGGCAAGACGAATAAAACTTACCCCAAAACATCCGGATCGTAACATGATATCTGTCCTAACTCAATGCATACAAAATTAAAAGAATCAAGAGGAACGCGAACAGCACAATTGTCTCTCTGTCTACAACAACAATTAGTATGTTACCTTTCTCTTGCTTCTTTTGATAGGAAAATTAAAGATTTAATATTGGCAAAACAAACTTACCAAAACATGCAGATTGTATTTAACATTATCTGTCCCCACTCAACGTATACAAAAAGAAACAAGAGGAAAACCAACAGCCTAAATGTCTCCCTGGCTACAACGACAATTAGTCTGTTTCCTTTCTCTTGCTTCTTCGGATATGAAAATCAAGCATTAAAATTAAATTAAGCACTGGCCTTAAATATTGGCAAGACGAATAAAACTTACCCCAAAACATCCGGATCGTAACATGATATCTGTCCTAACTCAATGCATACAAAATTAAAAGAATCAAGAGGAACGCGAACAGCCCAATTGTCTCTCTGTCTACAACAACAATTGGTATGTTACCTTTCTCTTGCTTCTTTTGATAGAAAAATCAAACAGTACATTTAGTTTAAGCACTGGCCTTAAATATTTGCAAGAAAAACAACTTACCCAACACATCCGTTTCTGTTATCGGTTCTAACTCAATGCATACAAAATAAAAAGAATCAAAAGCAATGCGAACAGCCCAATTGTCTCTCTGTCTACAACAACAATTAGTATATTACCCTTCTCTTGCTTCTTTAGATAGGAAAATTAAAGATTTAATATTGGGGAAACAAACAACTTACCAAAATCTCCGGATTGTATTTAATATTATCCGTCCCCACTCAACGTATATAAAAAGAACCAAGAGGAACGACAACAGCCTAAGTGTCTCCCTGGCTTCAACGACAATTAGTCTGTTTCCTTTCTCCTGTTTCTTCGGATATGAAAATCAAACATTAAAATTAAATTAAGTACTGGCCTTCAATATTGCCAAGACGAATAAAACTTAACCCACAACATCCGAATCCTAACATGTTATCCGTTCTAACTCAATGCATACAAAATAAAAGAATCAAGAGGAACGCGAACAGCCCAATTGTTTCTCTGGCTACAACAACAATTAGTATGTTTCCTTCCTCTTGCTTCTTCGGGAATGAAAATCAAAAATTAAATTTAGTTTAAGCACTGGCGTTAAATATTGGCAAGACAAGCAACTTACCGAAAACACCCGGATCGTTACATGTTATCCGTCCTAACTCAATGCAGAGAAAACAAAAAGAATCAAGAGAAAGACGAACAGCCCAATTGTTTCTCTGGCTACAACAACAATTAGTATGTTTCCTTCATTTTGCTTCTTCGGATAGGAAAACCGAACATTAAAATTAAATTAAGCAGTGGTCTTAAATATTGGCAAGACGAACAAAACTGACCCCAAATCACCCGAATCCTAACATGTTATCCGATCTAACTCAATGCATGCAAAATAAAAAGAATCAAGAGGAACGCGAACATCCCAATTGTCTCTCTGTCTACAACAACAATTAGTATATTACCTTTCTATTGCTTCTTTAGATAGGAAAATTAAAGATTTAATATTGGCAAAACAAACAACTTACCAAAACATCCGGACTGTAATTATTATTATCCGTCCCCACTCAACGTATACAAAAAGAACCAAGAGGAACGACAACAGCCTAAGTGTCTCCCTGGCTTCAACGACAATTAGTCTGTTTCCTTTCTCCTGTTTCTTCGGATATGAAAATCAAACATTAAAATTAAATTAAGTACTGGCCTTCAATATTGGCAAGACGAATAAAACTTACCCCAAAACATCCGGATCCTAACATGTTATCCGTTCTAACTCAATGCATACAAAATAAAAAGAATCAAGAGGAACGCGAACAGACCAATTACTATGTTTCCTTCCTTTTGCTTCTTCGGATATGAAAATCAAAAATTAAAATTAAATTAAGCACTGGCCTTAAATATTGGCAAGACGAATAAAACTTACCCCAAAACATCCGGATCGTAACATGATATCTGTCCTAACTCAATGCATAGAAAACAAAAAGAATCAAGAGGAAGGCGCGAACAGCCCAATTGTTTCTCTGGCTACAACAACAATTAGTATGTTTCCTTCATTTTGCTTCTTCGGATAGGAAAACCGAACATTAAAATTAAATTAAGCAGTGGTCTTAAATATTGGCAAGACGAACAAAACTGACCCCAAATCATCCGGTTTCTAACATGTTATCCGATCAAACTCAATGCATACAAAATAAAAAGAATCAAGAGGAACGCGGTCATCCCAATTGTCTCTCTGTCTACAACAATAATTAGTATGTTACCTTTCTCTTGCTTCTTTTGATAGGAAAATTAAAGATTTAATATTGGCAAAACAAACTTACCAAAACATCCAGATTGTATTTATATTATCTTTCCCCACTCAACTTATACAAAAAGAAACAAGAGGAACGCCAACAGCCTAAATGTCTCCCTGGCTGTCTCTCTGGCTACAACGACAATTAGTCTGTTTCCTTTCTCTAGCTTCTTCGGATATGAAAATCAAACATTAAAATTAAATTAAGCACTGGCCTTAAATATTGGCAAGACGAATAAAACTTACCCCAAAACATCCGGATCGCAACATGATATCTGTCCTAACTCAATGCATATAAAATTAAAAGAATCAAGAGGAACGCGAACAGCCCAATTGTCTCTCTGTCTACAACAACAATTGGTATGTTACCTTTCTCTTGCTTCTTTTGATAGGAAAATCAAACAGTACATTTAGTTTAAGCACTGGCCTTAAATATTTGCAAGAAAAACAACTTACCCAACACATCCGTTTCTGTTATCGGTTCTAACTCAATGCATACAAAATAAAAAGAATCAAAAGCAATGCGAACAGCCCAATTGTCTCTCTGTCTACAACAACAATTAGTATATTACCTTTCTCTTGCTTCTTTAGATAGGAAAATTAAAGATTTAATATTGGGGAAACAAACAACTTACCAAAACCTCCGGATTGTATTTAATATTATCCGTCCCCACTCAACGTATATAAAAAGAACCAAGAGGAACGACAACAGCCTAAGTGTCTCCCTGGCTTCAACGACAATTAGTCTGTTTCCTTTCTCCTGTTTCTTCGGATATGAAAATCAAATATTAAAATTAAATTAAGTACTGGCCTTCAATATTGGCAAGACGAATAAAACTTAACCCACAACATCCGAATCCTAACATGTTATCCGTTCTAACTCAATGCATACAAAATAAAAAGAATCAAGAGGAACGCGAACAGACCAATTACTATGTTTCCTTCCTTTTGCTTCTTCGGATATGAAAATCAAACAGTAAAATTAAATTAAGTAGTGGCCTTAATTATTGCCAAGACGAATAAAACTTACCCCAAAACATCCGGATCGTAACATGACATCTGTCCTAACTCAATGCATACAAAATTAAAAGAATCAAGAGGAACGCGAACAGCACAATTGTCTCTCTGTCTACAACAACAATTAGTATGTTACCTTTCTCTTGCTTCTTTTGATAGGAAAATTAAAGATTTAATATTGGCAAAACAAACTTACCAAAACATGTAGATTGTATTTAACATTATCTGTCCCCACTCAACGTATACAAAAAGAAACAAGAGGAACGCCAACAGACTAAATGTCTCCCTGGCTACAGCGACAATTAGTCTGTTTCCTTTCTCTTGCTTCTTCGGATATGACAATCAAAAATTAAAATTAAATTAAGCACTGGCCTTAAATATTGGCAAGACGAATAAAACTTACCCCAAAACATCCGGATCGTAACATGATATGTGTCCTAACTCAATGCATAGAAAACAAAAAGAATCAAGAGGAAGACGAACAGCCCAATTGTTTCTCTGGCTACAACAACAATTAGTATGTTTCCTTCATTTTGCTTCTTCGGATAGGAAAACCGAACATTAAAATTAAATTAAGCAGTGGTCTTAAATATTGGCAAGACGAACAAAACTGACCCCAAATCATCCGGATCCTAGCATGTTATCCGATCTAACTCAATGCATACAAACTAAAAAGAATCAAGAGGAACGCGAACATCCCAATTGTCTCTCTGTCTACAACAACAATTAGTATTTTACCTTTCTCTTGCTTCTTTTGATAGGAAAATCAAAGATTTAATATTGGCAAAACAAACAACTTACCAAAACATCCGGTTTGTATTTAATCGTATCCGTCCCCACTCAACGTATACAAAAAGAACCAAGAGGAACGACAACAGCCTAAGTGTCTCCCTGGCTTCAACGACAATTAGTCTGTTTCCTTTCTCCTGTTTCTTCGGATATGAAAATCAAAACATTAAAATTAAACGAAGTACTGGCCTTCAATATTGGCAAGACGAATAAAACTTACACCAAAACATCCGGATCCTAACATGTTATCCGTTCTAACTCAATGCATACAAAATAAAAAGAATCAAGAGGAACGCGAACAGACCAATTGTTTCTCTGGCTACAACAGCAATTAGTAAGTTTCCTTCCTTTTGCTTCTTCGGGAATGAAAATCAAAAATTAAATTTAGTTTAAGCACTGGCGTTAAATATTGGCAAGACAAGCAACTTACCGAAAACACCCGGATCGTAACATGTTATCCGTCCTAACTGCATAGAAAACAAAAAGAATCAAAGAGGAAGGCGAACAGCCCAATTGTTTCTCTGGCTACAACAACAACTAGTATGTTTCCTTCATTTTGCTTCTTCGGATATGAAAATCAAACAGTAAAATTAAATTAAGCACTGGCCTTAAATATTGGCAAGACGAACAAAACTGACCCCAAATCATCCGGATCCTAACATGTTATCCGATCAAACTCAATGCATACAAAATAAAAAGAATCAAGAGGTACGCGGTCATCCCAATTGTCTCTCTGTCTACAACAACAATTAGTATGTTACCTTTCTCTTGCTTCTTTTGATAGGAAAATTAAAGATTTAATATTGGCAAAACAAACTTACCAAAACATCCAGATTGTATTTATATTATCTTTCCCCACTCAACGTATACAAAAAGAAACAAGAGGAACGCCAACAGCCTAAATGTCTCCCTGGCTACAACGACAATTAGTCTGTTTCCTTTCTCTTGCTTCTTCGGATATGAAAATCAAACATTAAAATTAAATTAAGCACTGGCCTTAAATATTGGCAAGACGAATAAAACTTACCTCAAAACATCCGGATCGCAACATGATATCTGTCCTAACTCAATGCATACAAAATTAAAAGAATCAAGAGGAACGCGAACAGCCCAATTGTCTCTGTCTACAACAGCAATTGGTATGTTACCTTTCTCTTGCTTCTTTTGATTGGAAAATCAAACAGTACATTTAGTTTAAGCACTGGCCTTAAATATTTGCAAGAAAAACAACTTACCCAACACATCCGTTTCTGTTATCGCTTCTAACTCAATGCATACAAAATAAAAAGAATCAAAAGCAATGCGAACAGCCCAATTGTCTCTCTGTCTACAACAACAATTAGTATATTACCTTTCTCTTGCTTCTTTAGATAGGAAAATTAAAGATTTAATACTGGGGAAACAAACAACTTACCAAAACCTCCGGATTGTATTTAATATTATCCGTCCCCACTCAACGTATATAAAAAGAACCAAGAGGAACGACAACAGCCTAAGTGTCTCCCCTGGCTTCAACGACAATTAGTCTGTTTCCTTTCTCCTGTTTCTTCGGATATGAAAATCAAACATTAAAATTAAATTAAGTACTGGCCTTCAATATTGGCAAGACGAATAAAACTTAACCCACAACATCCGAATCCTAACATGTTATCCGTTCTAACTCAATGCATACAAAATAAAAAGAATCAAGAAGAACGCGAACAGCCCAATTGTTTCTCTGGCTACAACAACAATTAGTATGTTTCCTTCCTCTTGCTTCTTCCGGAATGAAAATCAAAAATTAAATTTAGTTTAAGCACTGGCGTTAAATATTGGCAAGACAAGCAACTTACCGAAAACACCCGGATCGTTACATGTTATCCGTCCTAACTCAATGCAGAGAAAACAAAAAGAATCAAGAGAAAGACGAACAGCCCAATTGTTTCTCTGGCTACAACAACAATTAGTATGTTTCCTTCATTTTGCTTCTTCGGATAGGAAAACCGAACATTAAAATTAAATTAAGCAGTGGTCTTAAATATTGGCAAGACGAACAAAACTGACCCCAAATCACCCGAATCCTAACAAGTTATCCGATCTAACTCAATGCATGCAAAATAAAAAGAATCAAGAGGAACGCGAACATCCCAATTGTCTCTCTGTCTACAACAACAATTAGTATATTACCTTTCTATTGCTTCTTTAGATAGGAAAATTAAAGATTTAATATTGGCAAAACAAACTTACCAAAACATCCGGATTGTAATTATTATTATCCGTCCCCACTCAACGTATACAAAAAGAACCAAGAGGAACGACAACAGCCTAAGTGTCTCCCTGGCTTCAACGACAATTAGTCGGTTTCCTTTCTCCTGTTTCTTCGGATATGAAAATCAAACATTAAAATTAAATTAAGTACTGGCCTTCAATATTGGCAAGGCGAATAAAACTTACCCCAAAACATCCGGATCCTAACATGTTATCCGTTCTAACTGAATGCATACAAAATAAAAAGAATCAAGAGGAACGCGAACAGACCAATTACTATGTTTCCTTCCTTTTGCTTCTTCGGATATGAAAATCAAACAGTAAAATTAAATTAAGCAGTGGCCTTAAATATTGGCAAGACGAATAAAACTTACCCCAGAACATCCGGATCGTAACATGATATCTGTCCTAACTCAATGCATACAAAATTAAACGAATCAAGAGGAACGCGAACAGCACAATTGTCTCTCTGTCTACAACAACAATTAGTATGTTACCTTTCTCTTGCTTCTTTTGATAGGAAAATTAAAGATTTAATGTTGGCAAAACAAACTTACCAAAACATGCAGATTGTATTTAACATTATCTGTCCCCACTCAACGTATACAAAAAGAAACAAGAGGAAAGCCAACAGCCTAAATGTCTCCCTGGCTACAACGACAATTAGTCTGTTTCCTTTCTCTTGCTTCTTCGGATATGAAAATCAAACTTTAAAATTAAATTAAGCACTGGCCTTAAATATTGGCAAGACGAACAAAACTTACCCCAAATCACCCGAATCCTAACATGTTATCCGATCTAACTCAATGCATGCAAAATAAAAAGAATCAAGAGGAACGCGAACATCCCAATTGTCTCTCTGTCTACAACAACAATTAGTATTTTACTTTTCTCTTGGTCCTTTCGATAGGAAAATTAAAGATTTAATATTGGCAAAACAAACAACTTACCAAAACATCCGGATTGTATTTAATATTATCCGTCCCAACTCAGTGTATACAAAAAGAAACAAGAGGAACGCCAACAGCCTAAATGTCTCCCTGGCTACAACGACAATTAGTCTGTTTCCTTTCTCTTGCTTCTTCGGATATGAAAATCAAACATTAAAATTAAATTAAGCACTGGCCTTAAATATTGGCATGGCGAATAAAACTTACCCCAAAACATCCGGATCGTAACATGATATCTGTCCTAACTCAATGCATACAAAATTAAAAGAATCAAGAGGAACGCGAACAGCCCAATTGTTTCTCTGTCTACAACAACAATTGGTATGTTACCTTTCTCTTGCTTCTTTTGATAGGAAAATCAAACAGTACATTTAGTTTAAGCACTGGCCTTAAATATTTGCAAGAAAAACAACTTACCCAACACATCCGTTTCTGTTATCGGTTCTAACTCAATGCATACAAAATAAAAAGAATCAAAAGCAATGCGAACAGCCCAATTGTCTCTCTGTCTACAACAACAATTAGTATATTACCCTTCTCTTGCTTCTTTAGATAGGAAAATTAAAGATTTAATATTGGGGAAACAAACAACTTACCAAAATCTCCGGATTGTATTTAATATTATCCGTCCCCACTCAACGTATATAAAAAGAACCAAGAGGAACGACAACAGCCTAAGTGTCTCCCTGGCTTCAACGACAATTAGTCTGTTTCCTTTCTCCTGTTTCTTCGGATATGAAAATCAAACATTAAAATTAAATTAAGTACTGGCCTTCAATATTGCCAAGACGAATAAAACTTAACCCACAACATCCGAATCCTAACATGTTATCCGTTCTAACTCAATGCATACAAAATAAAAGAATCAAGAGGAACGAGAACAGCCCAATTGTTTCTCTGGCTACAACAACAATTAGTATGTTTCCTTCCTCTTGCTTCTTCGGGAATGAAAATCAAAAATTAAATTTAGTTTAAGCACTGGCGTTAAATATTGGCAAGACAAGCAACTTACCGAAAACACCCGGATCGTTACATGTTATCCGTCCTAACTCAATGCATAGAAAACAAAAAGAATCAAGAGGAAGGCGAACAGCCCAATTGTTTCTCTGGCTACAACAACAACTAGTATGTTTCCTTCATTTTGCTTCTTCGGATAGGAAAACCGAACATTAAAATTAAATTAAGCAGTGGTCTTAAATATTGGCAAGACGAACAAAACTGACCCCAAATCACCCGAATCCTAACATGTTATCCGATCTAACTCAATGCATGCAAAATAAAAAGAATCAAGAGGAACGCGAACATCCCAATTGTCTCTCTGTCTACAACAACAATTAGTATTTTACCTTTCTCTTGCTTCTTTTGATAGGACAATCAAAGATTTAATATTGGCAAAACAAACAACTTACCAAAACATCCAGTTTTTATTTAATCGTATCCGCCCCCACTCAAAGTATACAAAAAGAACCAAGAGGAACGACAACAGCTTAAGTGTCTCCCTGGCTTCAACGACAATTAGTCTGTTTCCTTTCTCCTGTTTCTTCGGATATGAAAATCAAACATTAAAATTAAATGAAGTACTGGCCTTCAATATTGGCAAGACGAATAAAACTTACCCCAAAACATCCGGATCCTAACATGTTATCCGTTCTAACTCAATGCATACAAAATAAAAAGAATCAAGAGGAACGCGAACAGACCAATTACTATGTTTCCTTCCTTTTGCTTCTTCGGATATGAAAATCAAAAATTAAAATTAAATTAAGCACTGGCCTTAAATATTGGCAAGACGAATAAAACTTACCCCAAAACATCCGGATCGTAACATGATATCTGTCCTAACTCAATGCATAGAAAACAAAAAGAATCAAGAGGAAGACGAACAGCCCAATTGTTTCTCTGGCTACAACAACAATTAGTATGTTTCCTTCATTTTGCTTCTTCGGATAGGAAAACCGAACATTAAAATTAAATTAAGCAGTGGTCTTAAATATTGGCAAGACGAACAAAACTGAACCCAAATCACCCGGATCCTAAGATGTTATCCGATGTAACTCAATGCATGCAAAATAAAAAGAATCAAGAGGAACGCGAACATCCCAATTGTCTCTCTGTCTACAACAACAATTCGTATTTTACTTTTCTCTTGCTCCTTTCGATAGGAAAATTAAAGATTTAATATTGGCAAAACAAACAACTTACCAAAACATGCGGATTGTATTTAATATTATCCGTCCCAACTCAATGTATACAGAAAGAAACAAGAGGACCGCCAACAGCCTAAATGTCTCCCTGGCTACAACGACAATTAGTCTGTTTCCTTTCTCTTGCTTCTTCGGATATGAAAATCAAACATTAAAATTAAATTAAGCACTGGCCTTAAATATTGGCAAGACGAACAAAACTGACCCCAAAACATCCGGATCCTAACATGTTATCCGTTCTAACTCAATGCATACAAAATAAAAAGAATCAAGAGGAACGCGAACATCCCAATTGTCTCTCTGTCTACAACAACAATTAGTATTTTACCTTTCTCTTGCTTCTTTTGATAGGAAAATTAAAGATTTAATATTGGCAAAACAAACAACTTACCAAAACATCGGGATTCTATTTAATATTATCCGTCCCAACTCAACGTATACAAAAAGAAACAAGAGGAAAGCCAACAGCCTAAATGTCTCTCTGGCTACAACGACAATTAGTCTGTTTCCTTTCTCTTGCTTCTTCGGATATGAAAATCAAACTTTAAAATTAAATTAAGCACTGGCCTTAAATATTGGCAAGACGAATAAAACTTACCCCAAAACATCCGGATCGCAACATGATATCTGTCCTAACTCAATGCATACAAAATTAAAAGAATCAAGAGGAACGCGAACAGCCCAATTGTCTCTCTGTCTGCAACAACAATTGGTATGTTACCTTTCTCTTGCTTGTTTTGATAGGAAAATCAAACAGTACATTTAGTTTAAGCACTGGCCTTAAATATTTGCAAGAAAAACAACTTACCCAACACATCCGTTTCTGTTATCGGTTCTAACTCAATGCATACAAAATAAAAAGAATCAAAAGCCCAATTGTCTCTCTGTCTACAACAACAATTAGTATATTACCTTTCTATTGTTTCTTTAGATAGGAAAATTAAAGATTTAATATTGGGAAAACAAACAACTTACCAAAACCTCCGGATTGTATTTAATATTATCCGTCCCCACTCAACGTATATAAAAAGAACCAAGAGGAACGACAACAGCCTAAGTGTCTCCCTGGCTTCAACGACAATTAGTCTGTTTCCTTTCTCCTGTTTCTTCGGATATGAAAATCAAACATTAAAATTAAATTAAGTACTGGCCTTCAATATTGGCAAGACGAATAAAACTTAACCCACAACATCCGAATCCTAACATGTTATCCGTTCTAACTCAATGCATACAAAATAAAAAGAATCAAGAAGAACGCGAACAGCCCAATTGTTTCTCTGGCTACAACAACAATTAGTATGTTTCCTTCCTCTTGCTTCTTCCGGAATGAAAATCAAAAATTAAATTTAGTTTAAGCACTGGCGTTAAATATTGGCAAGACAAGCAACTTACCGAAAACACCCGGATCGTAACATGTTATCCGTCCTAACTCAATGCATACAAAATAAAAAGAATCAAGAGGAACGCGGTCATCCCAATTGTCTCTCTGTCTACAACAACAATTAGTATGTTACCTTTCTCTTGCTTCCTTTGAAATCAATGATTTAATATTGGCAGAATAAGGAATTTATACCCATAACATCCGGATCGTAACATATTATCCGTCCTAACTCAATACATACAGAAAATTAAAAGAATCAAGAGGAACGCGAACAGCTCAATTGTCTCTCTGGCTACAACAACAAATAATATGATTCCTTCCTCTTGCTTCTTCGGATATGAAAATCAAACATTAAAATTTAGTGTAAGCACTGGACTTAAATGTTGGCAAGACAAGCAACTTACCCAAAACATCCGGATCGTAACATCTTATCCGTCCTAACTCAATAGATAGAAAATTAAAAGAATCAAGGGGAACGCGAACAGCCCAGTTGTCTCTCTGGTTACAACGACAATTACCTTTCTCTTGCTTCTTTAGATAGATTTATCATTGGCAAGACAAGCAACTTACCCAAAACATCCGGATCGTAACATCTTATCCGTCCTAACTCAATAGATAGAAAATTAAAAGAATCAAGGGGAACGCGAACAGCCCAGTTGTCTCTCTGGTTACAACAACAATTACCTTTCTCTTGCTTCTTTAGATAGATTTATCATTGGCAAGACAAGCAACTTACCCAAAATATCCGGATCGTATATAATATTATCCGTCCTTATACCAACGCATACAAAAAGAAACAAAAGGAACGTGAACAAACTAAATGTCTCCCTGGCTACAACGGCAATTATTCTGTTACTTTTCTCTTGCTTCTTTAGATATAGATTTAATATTGGCAAGACAAGCAACTTACCCAAAATATCCGGATCGTATATATACTATTATCCGTCCTTATACCAACGCATACAAAAAGGAACAAGAAACACTTTTCTCTTGCTTCTTTTGATATGACAATCAAAGATATAATTAAGTTCTGACATTAAATGTTGGCAAGACAAGCAACTTACCAAAAACATCCGGATCGTAACATGTTATCCGTTCTAACTCAATGCATACAAGAAAACATATTTTCGCGTGATATCTATGTGTATATATTATCGGTTAATTTCATAAAATGCTAAAATATAATTGCAGGATATTATTTCTTTATGACGCGAGTACGTATACGTATCTCTGATATTTATTCAAAAGCTATACTTGTGCTGTATAGGCGAAATGTCAGAACAATAGTCCAGTGGTGTTTAAATAAAACCACATCACATGTTTTGCCGAAAACTGTGTCTTATACAGTAATTACACAGACATTTATGGAAAAACATTGGGCGTTTATGGATAAACACTGGGCGTTTATCTATAAACATCTGGCGTTTATTCATTGACACACCGGGTTTTAAATAAAACATGTAACACGTAACAAATCTTCGCAATATAAACAAGAGGACCGCGAACAGCCTGTTTGTCTCTCTGGCTACAACAACAATTAGTTTGTCACCTTTCTCTTGCTTCTTTTGATAGAAGAAATCAAAGATTCAATATTGGCAAGACGAGCAACTTAACTCAAATATCCGGGTCATTACCTGTATTTGTGTTCACATTTTGTGCACACATGTACGACGGTGTGCCTGCTATTTATTCAGTTAAAATTTGTGATTTTATTGTCAAGGAAGAACACAAGAAATGCGTTTTTGGAATGTGATCCGCTATCCCTTAATTAACTCAACCAGCACCCTGACTGATAGTGTTTCAAGTAATCGACATAACAACGACATATATGACAGCAAAATCGAAGTATACTCACTCACCATGGGCTTGCAGGGGCTTGCATCTCTGTAAAGATGTCGAAATGGAGTCCAGATCGAGCATCTGGGGCTCATTCCGCTACATGAATATTTCGAGTTCGACAGAATATATGTTCCCATGATGGATCGTTTCTAAATGGGTATATCATCAGTACCGGCGTACCTATTTCTTCAGAGCTTCTTTGATGTCTGGCTGGAATACGGCTTTGTTCTTGTGTAGTATATTGTCTCCGTCGAAGTTCTGTTTGTTTAGACGTCGCTATGAGTGACGTCACTGAATGACGACTTCTGGCGTCGTCGACGTCAACATATCGGGTTACTTCGGCAATTTCCGTCATGGACGAGAACGTTTGTCAATCAAGGTCAAACAATCCATTGTGTTGTTGGTGTTTCTCTTGTGCGTGTATATTGATCCCAAGTTTGTACTGATATTGAATTCATTCGAAGTGGATGATATAATGTCCACAAAACCCCTCTTCCTCAGCCCTATATCAGCCGTCAGCCATACACAGCCCTCCGGTACCGAGTTGGAGAAAATGAGGCGGAAACGTTGACTTTGAAGGATATACGACTACAAGAAAGCTTCCACCAGATGAATACATATATATTCTTACCCAGAAATCTCTTTAATGTCCATTTCGTATCACAGCTTCTCTTCGTGAACTCGTATCTTTGATCATGGAATTCCTCAATGACATGTCATTGCTGCAGCTGCAGCTGAGCTGTTTCCACAACGATTGTTTGTTGAGACGTCGCTACGCATGACGTCATAGAACGACGTCAGCACCGTCGGCGCTACGTCGGTTAATTCCGGAAATTCCCGTAACGTTTACGCGCCAAAGTCACGGATGTATCCGTCCCAAAGTGTAGTAGTTTAAGAAATGTTTTCATTGGCGTGCTCAATGGTTATTTTACGCATGGATAGTGTGGCCCGCGTCCTAAAATTTATAAACTTTCCCACGTAAAATAACCATTAAGCACGCCTATGAAATCAATATTTCTATTTTATTACACTACTGTCTCGGTTGACATCGTGCTAGTGTCAGTGAACGAGTTTATCTGGTCTCTCAAATAGAGATTTAATTTGTCAGCTGAGCCAGGCTCTGTGCAAATACTTGGATTTAGGTCTATTTGTCTCGCTTTGATACAAAATTTCACACTGAAAACAGCAGTTAAACTTGAGAAAGAAACTCCATCTTGTAATTTTTTTGTGTTTATTCGAATGTATGAAGCAGACGATCCCTTCCTCTTCCGCCTTGTAAAATAGAATCTCCCAATGAACACCTTCACTTGACACATGTACGTTTCACACAACCGTGCTATAACACTCAATAACTGCACGGTTAGCAAGTTGTTATAGACACATGTGTGGTAGAATGTATACAGTAAAGTATAGTTATTTGCAAACCAAAGATACAGTACCGTCGTATCAAGAAAGATCGAAATTGATCATACTGTCAGAGAATGACCTTTGGAATGCTACTTTTTTGAATGACAGCCTTCTAGTTCTGGACAATGGCATCACTTTATTTAATTCCGCTTGACCGATACAGATTTTCGGTGAGCTTCAACTAACAAATTCTTTAGCTCAGTGATATCACGGTGTGAAGTCTTGTATGCTGCAAATGAGATTTACTCCCCCGGAAAGTCAGTCCGCTTGCTATTTTTTTTAACCAAACTAGGAGAATAAGATTTAACGTGGAATGATTATATAAAAAGCATTGATAGCATAAAGTAAAATTGGGGTTCCTTTCACAACGGTGATATCTTTGTCACGTGAAATATGTAGTAGGACTATACTTAATAACAAATGGGATAAAACATGCAGTATAAAAACGCATACAATGAAATAAATGCAATATTGCACAACTTGTGAAGGCTTAGGAAACCATTGGTATATTTTAGGCGAATCAGTCTTGCTGTCCTGGAGCATATTGTCAGTGGGTTTTGATTTGAATTAAATTTTTGGGATATCTGCAGGAGGTTGTGATATCTTGCCGAATAACAGTAAATAAGCCTATGTTGTTTAACCCGAAGATTTCCGTTTATGTAGCTTCAAAGTCCATATCCCACCATCGCGACAAACGAATCGGTCCGAATTGTGAACTAAGAGTAATTGAGGATGAAAAATGTTTTATTATAGATATTCTATAAGAAGTGAGTAAAATTCTTATAGTTATTGCATATACATATACCTTCAGTGGGATAGTATAATACGGAATGTAAATATATCGTATCGTTACGTCACACCGGCATGTTTGGCATGGCCTCTTTGACGTCACGTTATATGGTAAAGTTGGCGTTAGGAAAGAATCTCAGTTGCTTCGCAATTTGACGTACACAACGACGTGAAGACAGAGAAAGACGTTAGAAGAAAGCCGAGAGATGCCAGTCGTCTGAGGAGGAAGATATGGACGAGGATTGGGACTTATCGGAGAGACCCAAAAACAAAAGTCTTCAGCACCCAGACAAAAGCTATTACCGCACAGAAAACTCCAAAATAAAGCAGCTTTGTATATAGTGTAAAATTATATATAGTACACACTACATTCGAGAAGACTTTAGACTGAATATCAGCTGTCGATCAATAGTCTATATCCTCAATTATTTGTGTATATGCATAAAATGTATAAATGCTTAGTTTTGTTAATATGTTTATTATTTGTATGCTCTGTCCCATTCGGGGTGTTATGCGTAATAAAATTGAATTGAATTCAACGTAACTTAAGAGCTTTGGTATAGCTGTATACGCATGCTTTATGTTAGGAAAGCTGTCGTGGTTATGGCGTACTCTTGGAGGTCCAACATCATGGGCGTCGCTAGGATTTTTCAAAGGAGGGTCGATTATCACAGCACTTTAGGCGAGGGTCCAGGGGCCGCCCAGGCCCCGGAAGCTCCGGGGTTCTAGGTCGCCGGAGATGCGTTCTAAGCGTTTTCCCGGAAATAAATCTGAACATAATGTATGCAGATTTAGGGTTATATTATACAGCTCTGGGACCTTAGATGGCCTGAGATGCATTCTGAGCGATTTCCAACAATTAAACTAACACATCATTTGTCAAATATCAGTATTATATTTTACTCTCTTGTCATCTTGAAAACACAATAATAATGCTTTGGGCCGATATACCTCGTAGGCTAACCCAGTGGCATATTGTTAGTGGGTTTTGATTTGAATTAAATTTTGGGGATATCTGCAGGAGGTTGTGATATCTTGCCGAATAACAGTAAATAAGCCTATGTTGTTTAACCCGAAGATTTCCGTTTATGTAGCTTCAAAGAAGTCCATATCCCACCATCGCGACAAACGAATCGGTCCGAATTGTGAACTAAGAGTAATTGAGGATGAAAAATGTTTTATTATGAGTAAAATTCTTATAGTTATTGCATATACATATACCTTCACTGGGATAGTATAATACGAATGTAAATATATCGTATCGTTACGTCACACCGGGAGTTTGGCATGGCCTCTTTGACGTCACGTTGTATGGTAAAGTTGGCGTTAGGAAAGAATCTCATTGCTTCGCAATTTGACGTACACAACGACGTGACGACAGAGAAAGACGTTAGAAGAAAGCCGAGAGATGCCAGTCGTCTGAGGAGGAAGATATGGACGAGGATTGGGACTTATCGGAGAGACCCAAAAACAAGTCGCCAGCACCCAGACAAAAGCTATTACCGCACAGAAAACTCCAAAAATAAAGCAGCTTTGTATATAGTGTAAAAAATTATATATAGTACACTACATTCGAAGACTTTTTACAGACTGAATATCAGCTGTCGATCAATAGTCCTATATCCTCAATTATTTGTGTATATGTATAAAATGTATAAATGCTTAGTTTTGTTAATATGTTTATTATTTGTATATGTCCCATTCGGGGTGTTATACGTAATAAAGTGAATTGAATTCAACGTAACTTAAAAGCTTTTGGTATAGCTGTATACGCATGCTTTACATGTTAGGAAAGCTGTCGTGGTTCGTTCTCAGCGTACTCTTGGAGGCCCAACATGTGGGCGTCGCTAGGATTTTCAAGGAGGGTCGATTATCACAGCACTTTAGGCGAGGGTCAGGGACCGCCTGTGCCGACTCCAGGGTCCTAGATCGCTGGAGATGCGGCGTTCTAAACATTTCCGGAATTAAATCTGAACATAATGTATGCAGATTTTAGGATTCAATATCAGGACCTTAGATGCCTGAAAGGAGATGCATTCTGAGCGATTTCCAACAATTAAACTAACACATCATTTGTGAAATATCAGTATTATATTTTACTCTCTTGTCATCTTGAAAACACAATAATAATGCTTTGGGCCGATATACCTCGTAGGCTAACCTTACAATCGGAACGTAGAAGAAGTGGAGGTCCACTATGACAGCCCAACAGGCGGGGGTCCATGCAGGGGCCGCCTAGGCCAGGGCTCCAGGTTCCCTAGATTGCCAGATGGGCTCTGAACATTTTCGGAGATAAAAACTGATCTATCTTTGCATGCACATTTATGATTCTATTTTCACGATTTTTTTCGCAATTACTCAGCATGCATCGATATTGAAAACATCGCACTTCATGCCTACATCCATTGGACGTTCTAGTTATATTTAAAACATCCAAAACGATGACTTTTAGTTCTTGGGAGGGAAACCAATATGCCTACAGATACGATTCATTCACACAAAGATAAAACAAGTAGACGGTAGACCGAGGCTGCCGATGCTTCATTATCAAATCCACACGCATCGAGCAGAAGGAAAAAAACACACGAGTTAGTGTTAAATAATGATTAATTGAATAGTAAATTCGCCTGCTTTATCCGTCGAGGGTTGCCCTGCTGTATCCGTCGAGGGTGGAGTCTCATGAACAGGGCTACAGCTCTTTCATAATCCACTTTATGCCCATAAAACGGAAAGTCGTGGTGAACCCATTGTTGAGCGAACTGACGCGTCACTACTAGAACGGAGCATGCTTACGTTTCTGGAGACGGACTTGTAACATTTTTATTTCTTTCTTTTCCCTTTTGTTTGTTTGTTTGTTGCTTTTTTTTTTTGCTTTCTCTTCTGGGTTTTTTTTGCGCGTCCAAGAAGGGGTCGTTCGCACCTGACGACCCCCCCCCCCCCTAGCGACGCCCCTGAACATAAAACAATTAGTTAACAGAATGCACAGTCCCGCTATAATTTAACAAATCCGTTCTCTGAAACAGAAAAAATCCACATTCTTTATTGGGAGATGGGTGTACCGTTCCTGAACCTGTCCACTGGTGCTAGAATTTTATGGGGAGTGCAAAATACCGTTGTATTTGAGGTGAGGTACGGTAATACATTCGTTGATTTATATGTTAACGGACCTCAGTCCATTGAATTGAAGTTTCCTTTTGTTAGAACACAAATTCCACCGAAAGTGTCCGTTTATTGGTTCCTTCACATCGCCCTGGGATGAGAGATTTGTTCTCGTGGGATAGGTAGAAAGAAAATGGGAGAATGTCTCATTATTTAGGACCCTCCTAGGTCTTTTATATATCTACAAACGGTTAGGGTGCGAAAGACCCAAAATAAGCCCCCAGGACCCGCACCTTTTCTGCTTTTTCCGCCCCTCGAGTCTGTGGTAACGTTGATTGCGCTTTTAGAAAAGTGTATAAAATCCCAGGGATCATGACTGCAGTCGTGAGATTTGAAACTATATTTTTTCTCGTTAAAATTAAGTCTGTGTATTCGTGGTCATTCAGTTAAAACTGTTTTCATTCATGCAGTCTTACACACTCTTGGTCGAAGACAGATGTGAAACTAGTTCCTCCTGATACAAGCGCTTGTGAGGTAAGTCTACAATTGTCAGCATAAAGTGGATAGGAAGGTCACGGACGGCGGAACAGGAAGGTCGCGGGGCTTAGGTCTCCCCAATATTTTCAGCAAAAAACAACAACAAAAACATGCCCATATTCAAACGAATTAAGCGCCAGGCAATGTCTCCATCTTGTTGCTTTAAAGTCAGATGTTTACAGGCAATCCAAGAATATTTTTATTAAGATACGCCCGCGTTGTTCCCCCTCGGACTTCAAAGAGTTTATCCTTCAGCTTCTACATACAGCGGGTGGTTGGATGGGCACGGGTTCCTGTTGCTTCAATGCATTTTGTGGAGAAGCAACTTGATAATGCGATGTCTAGCACTGTAATATCATTTCTTTATTGCACCATGTAAGCGTCCTGTCTGTGTCTTGTGTGCTGTCCTCAAGTGTTTTACAGGGTGGATGGACGGTGTCTGGTTCCATGCTGCTTCAAAGATTTCTTCTTTGAAGCAGCAGGAACGCAACTTGGCTGGGTGGTGCTCAGTTGGTTCGTCGCGATAAAGCTGAAATATTGTTGAAAGCGACGTTAAATTCTATTCATTCACTCACTCAGATTGCTGATAATTGGACAAAGAAAACTGGAATCTGTAACCACATAAGTTAATCAGATCATGGACTCGTCGGTAGGGTGAGTGAGTGAGTGAGCCGAGTTGGATTTAACATCGTTTTCAACATTTTTTCAGTCATATCACGACGGTGCCAACATGTGCCAGAACAAGAGTGTCCCGCACACAGTTCCTATTATATTGGACACAGATCAGCCCAGCCAGTACAGCACCCGGTCGCCTATCCAAGTATTGACCGAGCTCAACTTCGGTGATCTGGCGAGAAACAGTGTACCCAACGTGATACGCCCTTTTCGTATACCGTAGAATAACCCTATACTAATAAAAAGTTTCACATTCATTGCTTTAACTTTGAAGGCTGAAAACCGCCCCAATATCACCCCAGGTGGGAAAATTGTGCAAAAATAGCAACGCCCAGATTGATGGTAATCAGGCAACAAATTGATATGTAACCACCAAAAGCACATCATTGATAAGACTCGTTGGACACGACAGAAGTTTTTGGAGGGAGAAAATGCAGAATTACAAATCTGCAAAACCCCTGTGGAGACCGATGACAAATTTTACTTTAATATGTTGTGAAGCAGTTGCATTGACGTGTAATGCAATCTTTTTCTTGAATCTTCGGGTTTATGACAAAATCCTTCACTGGAGGTGAACATGTCAACGGGGTAAACGAGCGAGTGAATATATAGGATTTGTCGCTTTCAACTATATTTCAGTCATATCACGAAGTTGGGTCCTATTTCTTTTCACACCCGGGAACCACATGGGTGGGGTCCTATTCCTTTTCACACCCGGTAACCCCACGGGTGCCTCAGTTACGCCTCTTACGACAAGATGTCTGAGGAGCCGAGGCCTATTCTTACCATGACCTGCGATGTGCACAACGTCATACCAAGTCAATCCCGACGGGCGAAACACGTTGAATTGAAGCCCCTGGACTTTTGTGAACAATGCTGTAATTCCTCTCCATAGATCTAATACGTTACTGTGTATAATTTTGATAATTAACGTGGTTAAGAGCTTAATGAACCGGATTGTTGTTGTTGTTGTTAGTTTATTTTGGAAAATGCTGAAAAGCGTATGCCTGCGGATGATGTCTTTGCATGTGCAGTGATATTAGTTCCTGGACCTCGGTGTATGTTAAATGCAGTGTGCAAGCATGAAACACGATAATAAAGTGAAAACCTCACCATTAGGCTGTGTCACTTTTGGTCAGTGTAAATTATAAAAAATATGGAATAAGCTCCTGCAAAATACAGAGAGGTTACCATGCAAATGTTGACATAGGCGATTAATTTATAACCGAGCAGTTGCCAATGGATTTTAAAGAATTTTCGCAAATTTATCTCTGTTAATTGGTTAATAAAGATAAAGAGCCATGGCCCCTTTCCCCAGCCATCGGCCCACAGGTAGGCCCTTTGGGAAAATGTTATGGAAGTGTTATTTTTTAAGCAATACCCCATAGTACACATCCTGAAGTTCCAATATTTAAAGAAAACGAGGTAAGCTTGTTTCGGGCAAAGATCGGATTGCAAGTTAAAAACGTGTCGAAAGCTTATTTTCAATAAATTGGACGTATTTCAAGCTCTTTTGGAAAGAAATTCGTATAGTAGGCAGCCAAGAACCAGAATAAAAGCCAATTCATTAAATTCCTATATCAATTCTATACAGTTTAACCATAAATATATTTTGGTTCGGACTTGCCTTGATCACTAAAAAACGAAATTAAAAAATATTTTGTTGGTCGTCTTGTTGCCACAAATGTGTTTTCTATACAGTGATACCAAGGTATAGGGATATACTATAGCTCAACAGGTTAGACACTGGACTTGAGTCCGCAGATAGGCCATTTTTCATGACTGAGTTCGAGCCCCATTATTATCATTTATAATGTGATCATTTTTGGCATTTCTACATCCGGAATATTATCAAAAGAAATAGCTTTTAATAGCGTGAATCTTGGAACTAATTATATAAGATAATTACTTTCATTAGCACGTGATCGTTCTAAATGTATTTCACGACGGCTAGTATCGGTGACAGCTTAATATAAATCACTTCGGAGTGCAGACAGATTACTGTACATTTCCTTATATTTTGTGTATGAGCCATCAACAGAAGTTCTGATCATATATTTTAGCCTGCACACTAAAATGTCGCCTGTTGGAACCGTGTATGAGAACTAGACAAGGTCAGGCCAAGCCAAGAAAATTACTGTTGAGCATCACACCTTTACCACAGAAATAGGAACGAAGGAGGACAAATATTCCGACCTATGCAATGATGTAACAAAAGATACAGACTTACTCAACATTGGGCTGTCCACGACTGAAGTTTAGTCAAGTCAGTTACTGTTGCCAGAAAAAGTTTCCGCACATTCTTCTTTCGGTTTATGCAGATCAGGGACATAAATGTAGATGCTGTGAAACTGCTGTAGATATAACCTCTTCGTTACGAATTCGCAACACCTATATTTGATTTGCTTATTTTCATACACGGCTGTAAACCAGAACATTTTGTGTTAATAGCAACTATATATCAATAAAAGATTCATTTCAACAAACAAATTATTTTGGTTGGCCTTAAAAACTCCTCGTCTGAGTGCGCCCCAGTGCGTAGTATGTCACCTTTGTTTACCGACCACCAGGTGGGTTGGATGCGTGTTAGTGCGCAGCATGTATGGGCCGCTACCTGGACAAAGGGACCATGGCTCTTTGAAAGTGTTTAAAATTCATTGTGAAGTGTATGGTTAGAAATTAATCAGCTTTGTCACAATTTTTATGGTAACCTTTCTATTTCTGTATTTTGCAGAAACTTATTCTATATGGTGTATAATTTATACAAAGAAAAGTGACAAAGCCTTATGGTATCATGTGTCATACTTGCACACTCAGTAACCAGGAACTAATTGCACCCCAGCGGAAATGTCACTATCTTCAGGCATATGCTAACACTCGGTTTACCAAGTGATATTTCGGTGTTTGTATTCCAGGAAGAATTTGTTATAGCACATATGTGATTGGTCCACTTCTCTTCCCAGAATTCTTAAACTCTATGCCTTCGGAATAAATATTCATGACTGGACAGAAGACTACGACAAGCCGCTGTGAGCAGCTCCTGTTAGGTAAGCCTATGTCAACTGCTTATAATTTATGCATAATTTTACATAATTTGCATAATTAAAAAAAAGGCAAGGAGACTCCTTGGTTTCGACAAGCCGCTGGAAACGGCTCCTATCACGTTAATTCCTGCTGGAGAGTCGAGGTCACCGGCTTATAATTTATGCATAATTTTACATGATTTGCATAATTTATTCCGTCCAGTCATGAATATTTATTCCATAGGGAAATTTACATAACAGGAGCCGCTCACAGCTGCTTGTCGTAGTCAATGAGTTATGAATCCAATCAAAACTCAAAGTCGCCAATTATTTCACTCTTGCCAACAGGCCAGACCATAATGCTTTGATATCAAGATTAGGCAGATGTGGTTCCCCCAAAATAACCTACTTGCGGGGTTTGTTTTTTTTTGACGATTTTGAATAAAAAATTTAAATGTTTCATGAAATACGAGAATATTGCCACACTTGATCCCATCAGCCTAATGTGAAGTGTTTATCCCTTTCACACAAACATGTACTGCTGGTACACGCACTCGACTCTCTAATGGAGGTATATGCGTTTCATTCATTCGATCGAGTAAATTGTGTATATGGTTATCTGTACAATTGAGAATTGATCATGGGTAGATTGTAACTTTTGTTATGTGAAGGGTAAAGCTGATTTGGAAGAAGCCAGTAGCTAGCAGGTTCCCTGATTGGCAGCCCGTCTCTCGACAAGGCCCAAAAGTTAACTTTGCATAAAGGCAGATGTGATGCAGCAATAACTGAAAAGCACAAAAATTGTGTCGAGTGGTCCAAATATTGTTTCAGGAGTATAGATTACATCCAGGGCAGGTTGTCCCTCAGATTTTGTGCTCGCGAACAAATACGACTACAATTTACATTTGACCCACTCTGACCTTTGTAAATAGGTCAAGGTCAGTCAAGAGTGAACATGACCTGGAGGCATTTAAAAGACAGCATTGTGCCAAATATCCAGCTTCCATTTTTTTAGATGTTGCAATCATACTATTCACACTTTGACCTTTGAAAATAGGTCAAGGTCATTCTGAAGTGAACTCGACCTACAGGCTCCCATAAAACAGCATTGTGCAAGGCTACTTCCCATGAAAACAGCATTGTTTTCATGGGAAGTAGGTCACCCAGGTCAGGTACCCTCTACAGATCGATTATCTTCAACTTGTACATGAACTGTGCCAAGCTTGGATTATGGATGCGGATATTCTTTAAAGTGATCGTAAAGCCTGAAGTAAAGTTTCCATCAAATGAAAGACCATTGCAAACAGTGCCAGAAAATATTTATTGTAATTTTTTACGATTTTATTACACAGAGTAAACTGCAAATAAAACATGGTATTCTATGGTGGTCTGTTGCAATCATATTTAGGTCCAGTGACGTCACACTGCCTTAATACATATATTTCAAACTGTCTGTGCACTTTCCAATGCTTGATTTAAGCTTAAGGTGTGTATACTTTGAGTTTCAACACAGACTCACTGTTTCAATGTGCATGTTTCACTAAAATCGGGAGATGGTAACTCATAACTGTCAAGTCAATTTGAATCTTGCATTTACTTTCCCGGATTTTGGTGAAACATGCACATTGGAACAGTGGGTCTGTGTTGAAACTCACAGTATACACACATTAAGCTTGAATCAAGCATTGAAAAATGCATACACAGTTTGAAATATAAGTATTAAGGTAGTGTGACGTCACTGGACCTAAATATGATTGCAACAGACCACCATAGAATACCGTGCTTTATTTGCAGTTTACTCTGTAATAAAATCGTAAAAAATTACAATAAATATTTTCCGACACTGTTTGCAATGCTCTTTCATTTGATGGAAACTTTACTTGAGGGTTTACGATCACTTTAATGGACAACGGCTGAATTATGAATGACGGAATATACGCTTGTAACTTTAATCCATGAAGTCAAGGTTTGGCACCAAAGCCGAGTTCTCACTCGGGGTTGTTTCAGAAAATGGTACATGGGGTCAGAGAAGATAACTTATTCTGACCCCGACCACCCATGTACCATTTATCTTATCCACCTAATGTTAAATGACAGTATTAACCCACCCCACACCTTCCATAAAAATGAAAAATCCCAGTCGTCCTCCCACCCCTCTTTCCCATGCACCTTTCTCTGGAACAGCCCTCCGACAGTACAATGTTCAGAACTTGACAATTCGACATAAATGTCATCCATAGACTATAATCAAATATAGTCTCTAATCAAATGGGGAGCTGGGAATAATCAAGAAATCTTGATCTCTCACAGTTTCAAGTAAACAAATCAAAATCAAATTATTTTGACACTTTATTTTAACTTCCTTCTTTTAAGCCTGCACAGATAGTTAACAACTGTTCATATGTCATGTGTGAACCAGTACAGCTGAAGGTTCAGAACTCGTTCATTCACCGAAGCACTAATATTTCACAAATGGCTATAAAGTTGTGATGGATCAAGGACAGGAATTTCACAGTTGGCTCGAGTTCTTTCACTTGAAGATTTTGCCCTGATTAACTTTCTGTGTTTTGCCCCCGAAGTCTCCCTCCCACAGGAGGTATTCGTTGATTAGCTTTTTATTTTCCTCCTTGCTCGTGTCAAGTTTGTCCCAGGAGTACAACTCATAATCTGTCTGCCAGTCGTCACTCAGCTGAAAAAGAACCATGAAAAAGTGCTAAGATTCAAGAAGTTGATCGAATTAAATTTAGCCCAAATATTGCTGCATGTGAAGTTGTTTCACAGAACACTTAAAGGTGAAATGCAAAGGTTTTTCAATTCTCCGTTTTACATTTAATATAGGTTGAATAATGATAGAAATACCAGTATAACTACTTCACTTGGATTAATTTGAATTATCTTGTCTGCTAGAATCCTTTTAAATGTTGGTACCCCTAGCCCAGCTGAATTCAGATTTGCAAAACGTCATCGCTTATCTTTCCTTGATTGTGACGTCACGTCAGACCAGCCGCCCGGAGACTGAACGTTACAAGTATTGACGACCGGCCAGGTGGTCTGATGTGACGTCACAAACCAGCGTCAAACAAGGGCAGACAAGCAATGCGGATTTCATTTCTTAAATCGGCCGGACTTGGGATAACAATTTCGAAGCACTTTTCAAAAGCTACCAGGAGACAAAATACTTCAAATAAAGTAGTTAGGTGACATTTCCATCATTAAATGGTCCATGAAAAAAATAAAAAGGAAAATATGAAAACCTTTGCATTTCACCTTTAAAGAGGCCAATCTGATGTTACATTGCTCAAAAACAATACTTCAGTCACAGTTTCAATATTAAAGATGTACTCGACACAAAAGATTCCTAGTGTTCCATATCTGGCGAAAATGTTAATGAATGTAGGAGTAAGAAAATATTGATTTTCTGAGATCTGGCAGATGGCCAAGTATGCTGTGCTCAATCAAAGACCTGAAAATTTTATTTCGAGTATTGTTTTTTGCATGATTTTGCATTTCATTTCATTTCAATCTTTATTTAACGTCGGAATGGTTATTACAGATAACATTAGCTACAAAAACTATTGGTCCGACCAACATATGTGTATATAAATATATACAATTAAAAGATTATGAAAGCATGTATTGCATAACGCAGATAAAACGGACTAGACAGAAACAAGAGCCCAAGGGGCTTCAATATACGCCCGTATATCTGGAATTACATTGGTTCAAATTTCAACGTTGTTTAATAGCCTTGATTCCAATTGATCTAGCAATCCAGAGAAAGGTCTACAATTTTTTGCTTATGAGAATGCAACATATATCACATCTTATATTGAATGATAAACTAAAATGAGCTGAACTCTTGGTAACTGGTTGACCTTGAAGCAAGAGCTGAGAACTCACATATCCCACACTGAAATCGACAATAGTCAAACACAAGAAAATAGCAGTTTCCCTGCAAATGGATTCCTTTCAGACGAGATAATTTTTCGTGAATGAAGAAGAAAGTGATGAAGTAAACCTTTGTTCCTGAGTTAATAAACAGGTGTGAAGTTCATAAAGGACTCCTTTCCCCGTTAAATTAGTAAATGTATGGTTTTTATTTCACAACAGTTTAACTAAATGAAGCGTTTCAAACATGGGAGACAACTCAACAGGACAATATCATATAAATGGAGGGGAAAGACTTTTGAATATTCCAACGATATTCCAACACATTTAGTCAGCTAAGCTTGATTCAGTTTTGGGGACTGCGACCTAGACCTTTGACAAATTGATCTCATATGTATGGCTCCACTTTGCCATGCGAGTAAGGTATACTCAAAGTTTAGTACCAATCCATACCTTGAAACTAGAGCTATCGCATGGACAATAAATGTTAACGGATGAATGGACAGAACTCAACATCGCATTACATGACCTCGTCTTCGACAGGCATATGAAAATGTGACTTTTAATGATTTCTTGATTTTGGGGTCACAGTGACCTTGACCTTTGACCTTGACCTCAATTTTGATACACAACACATCGTCTTCCCTCAATCTATCAATGCACACAAAAAATCATGATTTTTAATGATTTCCTGATTTTGGGGTCACAGTGACCTTGACCTTGGGCTAAATTTTGGTACATGGCAAACCGTCTCCCCTCAATTTCTCAATGGACACAAAAAATCATGATTTTTAACAATTTCACGATTTTTGGGTCATAGTGACCTTGACCTTTGACCTTGACCTACATTTTGGTATGTGACTCATTGTGTCTCCTTAATGTATCTACTGACACAAAAAATGTTATTTTTAATAATTTCCTAATTTTGGGGTCAGTGACCTTTGACCTTGACCTAATTTTTGGTATGCATCACTTCATTTCCGCCTATTGAATCCACTCACAAAAAATTAGAAATTTTTAACGATTTCCTGATTTTTTGATCACACTGACCTTTGACCTCTGACCTTGACCTACATTTAATATGCAACACATCGTTCCCCCCTAGGGCATCCACTCACCAAAAATTAGAACTGTAGATAGAAAACTAACAACGATCAATGATTTCCTGATTTTTGACAACAGTGACCTTTGACCTCTGACCTCGACCTTAATTTTGGTACGCGACACATCGTCTCCACCTGGCGTATCCACTCACCAAAAATTGCAACTGTGGATAGAAAACGTTCACAGATATAGACCGGACACGAACACTTCAGTGATTTCCTGTTTTTTATGCCAGTGACCTTTGACCTGTGACCTTGACCTTCATTTTGGTACGCGACACATCGTCTCCCCGTAGGGTATCCACTCACCAAAAATTGGAGCTGTGAATAGGAAACTGTCCCAGATATAGACCGGACACGAGAACCGGACAGACGGACAGACGGACAGACGGACGGAAACCGCCATCCCATAATACGACCGCCTTTTGGGCGGGCGTATAAAAAGGACCGCAACACAACAGGAATACCATATGCTTCCTATTTACAAGGTAGTGAAACTAGGATAGAATTAATTAGAAATGTCGTATCTGCAGAGATAACAAGAACAGCTTGGACCTTTCCACTTGTTAATTATTCGTTTAAAACACTTAAAATTTTCCTCATTTCTAATATCCGAGGGGAGGTCATTCCAGTCTCATTTTTAAGGAGAGTGAGGTCTCCTTCTCCAGCATTCATCTACCTTTCCCCCAGAAGAGTTGTTGATCACTCTTGCAATACAGCGATCACTCTCGCAATACAAGATCGAGGAGAGTGATCAACAGCTCTTGCAAATTTTACAAATATGACGGACTGATTTGTAAGATCGCAGCAGACTCCGGACACGAGTATCAAGTGGTCAGAGCTTACTCTCATCTTCCGGTGATTTACCTCCCGAAACTTTCGCAGGAGCTACAAGTACAGCAACTGCAGAAGACTGAGGAGGATAAAGGAATACAGAGGAGAGGGAATCATGGAAGTACTGCCAAGGAACAAGTAATTGGTGACAAATTACCAGCTTCACCTGGTAAAGCAGAATAAATGGCTCAATCGAACTGATTTTCAATACGTTTCTGTTCTTTGATCGCCTACATGTGTGATGTAAAGTTTGGGGCTCCTAACTTGGAAGCATGCATGCATATGATGACAAACATGACAATTCCCCAATGGCAATTTTGGCTCTAGTCCATGATCAGATGCATGTCAGGTGAACAACAGTGACCCAGAAAAAATAGGTGAACTTTCTTTATTTAAAAAGGCGTTAAGACAATGTATGTATGTTTGATGCAAGTTCCTATGGACAGACATTCTTTAGATAATCATTTGGTGACAAATCGACAGTTTGACTTGGTGGCCCGAAAAAATGGGTCAATCTAACTTATTTTCAAAATGCTTCTGTTTTTTCTCCATCTTGACCACAAGATTACCTAGGCATACTCATTCTCAAGTTAAGACAGAAACGAGAAAACAGAGCTGGACGGATGAATGTACATGGTAACAATTTCAGATGTTGTCCATGACCAGATGTCTGGTGCAAGTTCAGCAAGCCTTGGCGACAAATTTGAACTAGTGTCCTGGAAATTATAAACCAATCTCACCAATTTGTGACAGGCTTCTGGTCCAAGACCACATGCATCTGTGAAGCAAGTTTGGTGCTCCTCAACGGTCATCCTCAAGATATGGTGGCAACAGAATAATGGAGGGCAGACAGACATATATGATAATATCCCAAGACCAATTTAGAAGGCACAAGACAATTGTCGCTGAACGGATCTGTAGTGTGTAAATGTATTACCTTGAAGGCCAATTCCTGTCCCCGGAATATCCAGATCCCCGAGACCGAGTTATTATTCGCCTCACCAAAAACTAACATACTGGCAAAACCATTCTTCCGCAACCGGTCTAGTCTCTGGAACATACCTGTAATGATAAAGTTGGGACAATGATGAAGAATAGCAATGGTGGGAGTTCTACCAGACCTAATCATGCATAATAGTCACTTATGCTTTACACAATGGTCCATCTTCCAGTTCCATGGAAGTGTCATGAAACAAGTCTGTCTGGGTACAAGTCTGTCCGGGTACAATAATGAGTCTAGATGGGTGTACATGTAGTCTCATGATTCTTTCATCACCATATTCCCACTGATTGAGAAGATATTTATGAGTTTGTGATTTTTAATCCGTGGGCATAGAAATGTGTAAGTTTCCCATAATTTTCCTCTACCCATGATACTGCTGTAATCGATCTCCAATCATTTGATTAACTCTGTGATTTACGGATATGAATTCGATATCAAACATTAGCAGATCTGGAATATTTCTGCATTCGGAACTGCTGAACGAAAATTAATGAAGCCAAGTGAAGATTCCCATGGAGAGTTGAATGGGTTTGCACATGGTACCAATGACCTCGGTGGAATTAGCCTCTAACCCCCCCCCCTTTTCTCACCCAAAGAAACCTAAATATGAAAAATTTGAAAATCAATTTTCCTATTTCTAAGCTTAAACTTACCTTCACATACCTTATTGCTATCGTGTTCCTACGCGATTGCCCCATTGTAAAACCTTACCACAGAACCAAAAGAAATAGTCCCTGTAATGCCCAATGCCCATGCGCGAGTACCCAGAGTCCTCTCTGTCTGACCACGTCACTTCCTTCTTTCCTATTCAATCGAACGTGTGAATAACCCATCAGCGGGGAGGCTGGGCGGGCCATCACAGTATGTGAAGGTAAGTTTAAGCTTAGAAATAGGAAAATTGATTTTCAAATTTTTCATATTTCTTGCGCTGTAAAACTTACCTTCACATACCTTATTGCTAGAATATCATAGCAGGAGGAGGGAAATAGTGGTCAAACAGAAAAGTTCTCAAGCATAGGCGAAGGCTAAAACAGGAGTCGGCGAGATAATCGAGTGCCATAAAGACATATAACATGACGGTATGGCCATCGATATAATCACCCAGCCCTAAATATATACATATAAGCGGGCCTAGTGAATGGCCGACAAGCACCAGACCAAAACCTCCCGCCCCCCCCCCCCCTTTTTTTGAAAATTTGGGGAGAGCAGACACTTACCAGATTTTAAAAACATGGTAAAATCACTAGGAGGTCTAGTGCGTTGACGGGTCCGCAACTGACTGGGCAGCCACCAGGGGTCCCAGTGAGTAAATGTCCCGTCGTTGGAGCGTCAGATCCCGGAGGTAGTGAGAGACGAAGGTAACATTACTCCTCCAGTAGCAGGCCCTCATTATGTCGGACACGGATCTATTGGTCCATAGAGGCCAGGATGCCGCCATGGCCCTGACCTCATGGGCGGAGACCTTGGATAAGGAGATAACCTCCGTGTACGCAAAACGAATAGTCTTGGCAAGCCAGGAAGATATAGTGTTTTTAGATATCTCCTGCTTTGAAGAGGGCCCAAACGGGATGAAAAGACGCACCCGCCCAGCTCTCATATGCTCCACACGTGCCAGGTAGCAGGAGAGAGCCCTGACGGGGCAGAGGACTCTGTCGTCGTCAACAGCTGCGGACAGGATGTTGGACAGAGCCGGGATGACGAACTCTCTCGGAAGATTGTCGTAGAGGGACTGATTCTTAGCAACAAAGTCCGGGAGAGTAGATAACGCCACCCAGGTCCACTTAGGGTTGTATCTCAAAGACCTGAAGTCCAAGGCATGGATTTCTGATACGCGGGCGGCAGAGGCAAAGGCAATCAGAAATACGGTCTTGTAAGATAGAAACTTCATCTCACAGGTGCCAATAGGTTCGAAGGGCGGCTCAGAAGGCCGTCTCAGAACCAGAGCCAAATCCCATTTAGGAAGCTGCGGCGTCGGAGTAGGCCTCTCCACCCGAAAGGAACGAAGAAGGGCAGAAAGGTTGACGTCGAGTGATGGGTTGACACCTGTGGTCAATTGAAGTACCCTGGAGATAGCGGACCGATAGCCGTCGACCGTGGCCGGAACAAGCTGCCTGTCATGGAACAGATGCAAAAGGAAGTCTGCTACCTGATGAACAGAGGCAGAGATTGGATCAATCCCACGTCCAAAACACCAGGTAGCGAAGGACTGCCACTTGTTCTGGTACACCGCAGTCGTTGATGCTCTGGTGGACCGGACCATCCTTTCGGACGCTTCGACAGAAAATCCAGCCTCAACGAGCTGATGCTGGAGCACTTGAACGCGGTCAGTTGAAATAGACCGGGATTCGAGTGGTACAGGCTGGATCTCGGCTGACGAAGCAGGTTCCACCAAAGCGGCAGCCGACGAGGCACGTCTATGAGAAGATCCATCAGGTCTGCAAACCAAGGGCGAGTGGGCCACCACGGAGCCACAAGGTAGACCACGCACGGCTGTGCTCGGATCTTCCGGAGGACTTGTGACAAGATTGCTGGCGGCGGGTAGGCGTACGCAATCATGTCGGACCAGTCCAAAGACAGGGCGTCGACTGCCAGGGCTGCTGGATCCGGAACGGGAGACACATAGGCCGGCAGTAGATGGTTCCAACGGGTGGCGAACAGATCTACGTTCGGCATCTCCCATATCCGAGACATCTGGGCTAGGATGTCTTCGTGGAGCTGCCACTCGGTCGCTATTATCTGATTCGGTCTGGACAGTGCGTCGGCTAAGACGTTCAGATGACCGGGAATGTGGCGAGCGTTCGTTGTCCCAACATAGGCCGAAGAATTTCTGTGCTTGATCCAGCAGTTGGGGAGAGTGAGTCCCTCCCTGCTTGTTTATGTAGGCGAGGACTGTCGTGTTGTCCGTCGCTACTAACAAGCGTTGGTTCTTGAGGTCCGGAAGCAATCTCTGTATGGCCAGGGTTACGGCCTGGAACTCCAATACATTGATATGCAGCTTCCTCTGGCTGTCGTTCCACAAGCCGGATATTGACCTCGAACCCAAATGTGCTCCCCATCCTTCCATCGATGCGTCCGTGAACAGTTGACGGGACGGCTGAAACGGAAGGAAGGTGACACCTATCATCACGTTCTCCGGCTGCAGCCACCAGCGTAGGAGACGTTTGACATCCTCTGTCACAGGGACAGTAGGATTGAGGTGCCGTTTCGGCCAATAGTTGTTGAGGTGCATCATCAACGGCCGAAGCTGCAACCGACCTCGAGGTGTTACATCCTGAGTTGATGTTAACAGGCCGATAATTGCAGCGAACTGGAGAGCACGTCTGTGCGATGCTGACAGGAACGTCGGCACCGACGTCAGAATTTTCTTCCAGCGGTCTTCCGGAGGTTTCGCTAACGCTGAAAGGGTGTCGTAGGAAACTCCGAGAAAGACTCGAGACTGGGATGGTGTCAACTCCGATTTGCCCTCGTGAGGAAGATAGCCCAGAGCAACAAGGACCTCCCAAACGAAATTGGTGTCCTTGCGGAGTTCTTCCCTGCACTGATTCCGTAGTAGGGAATCGTCGAGGTAGAAGTGGTACTTGAGACCTCTGGTGTGCAGGAATGACGCCACCGGGTTAAAAATTCTGGTGAAGACCCAAGGGGATGTGGATAGTCCGAAAGGGAGCACAAGTAACTGGAACTTCCGGTTGCCAACCAGGAAGCGCAGATACTTGTGATGAGCCCTGTAGATCGGAACATGCAGATATGCATCTTGGAGGTCGAGAGACGTCATCCAATCCCCTTGTAGCAGAGCCGTCCGAATAGACCGGAACGACTCCATCCGGAAATGAGGAGGCGGGGCCAAGAAGTCCTTGTTCAACCGACGCAGGTTTATGACCAAACGCAATTCGGTGGTGTTCTTCTTGGGGACCAGGAACACCGGAGAATAAAAGCCCGGGGACACATCGTTTGGCGGAAGTTCTATAGCCGCACCCTTCACTACCAACTTGTCCACGGACCTCTGAATCTCCATGAGGTGCTCCCGACGCACAGGAATTCGAGACGCCCTGGGTGACGTAGTCAACGGGGGAGTTGTGGCGAACTCCAGCCGATACCCATGACGTAGGGTGTTCAACACCCACGAATCCGCCTGGATTGCTTCCCAATTCCGCCAAAACCGTACAAGTCTCCCGCCTACCGGAAGCGCCGGATCTGGTGGAATTGGAAACAGCGGCAACGTGCGGTCTCGCCATGCAGAAAGCACATCTGCATGGCCCGTGCCCTCACTTCTTGGGAGCTTTAGCGGACTTCCCTTTTCCGCCACCACGTTTAGAGTGGCCGCTCCCCCCTCCTTTCGAGCCTCCGCCGGATTTCGAAGAGGAGGGTGCATCCTTCTTGGCACCAGCCCCGGAAGAAGAAGATGAAGCTTTCTTCGGGGCCGAGGAAGACGACGTCGAGGCCTCAGGGGCCGATCGCTTCCTCTGTTGCGGTCCAAAGTAAGAATGTGTGGTCCTGGCAGCGGACATTTCATTCTGCAGCTCAGGTAGTACACCGGCAAACAGAAGTCCTGAGGCGGGGGACTGCTCCCTTAAGGTCGACCTCACACTGGCCGGAGTATACGTAGGCAGGGCCGAAAACAGTGCGAGACGCCTTAAGTGTACGAACATAGCGGACATGAAGACTGAGGATGCCATCAAGTCCGCGTCCGCACGCGCAGCTGCCGTCAGGAAGTCCTTCATCAGGTTGACGTCATCCACCGGAACAGATACATAACCGGAAGCTGACGTTTGAGGTATGCGATTAAGGATCGTGCGAATGGCGTAAAGAAACCAATCGAGATGGGAAGTAATCGCTACCTCCTGTCTAGAAGTGTCCTCCAGTAGACAAATCTGACGAACAGAGAGAGGAATGTCTTTCTTCGGCGGAGAAACTCCAAGAAACTGATCGAGTTCTGGTTCCTGGACTGCTGCTCGATCATGCCAAGGTGAACCGTGTACTGAATACGACCGGAACACGGGTCGCTCCAGTGGGAAGACACCAGTAGATTTCTTAAAAAGAGATCTAGAATCCTGTTGTCGTTGCCTCTCATCTTGGGTCTTAGGAAGTGAGAAGGCGTCCCGCACATTCAAAAACGGCTCCAGAAGGCGGAAGTGACGTGCGATGAGACGGCTCTTGTCTGAGATCTGACATCGCAGTGACCCTTCTGGATTCCACAATTGGCGGAGGAGTCATATCCGGAAACAACTCGTTAAGGCGAGCCAGTGTATCAGAATAACTGGACGCGGCGAGATCCGGATCAGCATCAAACAAGGAAGTCCGTTCTTCTGCTTCCGTCTCAGCGTTATTCACTGTCCCGGGATTCACAGGGGTAAACCTGGGCACAAACGAAGGAGGTGTAGATCTACTACCCTGCGAGAGATCAAGTGGTAGCTGAGGATGGGAACCGGAAGTCGGCCTCCTTGATGATACGGGGCGAGGTTGATAGCCAGCCCACTCAGGCACCGGAAGTGGCGTAGGGGATGGTGGAGGAGGCATCAACATGTCACGCTGTAAGGCTGCGAAATCAGCAGATAATCTATTAAACCTATCACAGAGGTTGGCAGGAATAGATGTTGCTGGAGGGCACTGCCTATCAGAAGGAGGAAGTAAGGCAGAACCGGAAGCAGCCGCATACTGTGACATCGCCGGCCTAGCTGGGTATCTAGGCAGATGTGGGTGAGCAACCCTCACTTGCCGTCTCGGTATAGGTGCATGATATGGCATAGCATATCTGACAGGCCTAGGAGAAGGAGAACGGAAGTAGGCACCCGATGTACCGGAAGTCGGTCGTGTAGGAATACGTGCAGTAGGAAACACTCGACATGGTATATCAAAAGGTCGGACTACGGAAGCCACAGAAGGGTATCAAGTAGGCCTATACACTACACCACGTACAGGAAGTGGAGAGTACGGAGGTGCAGTATAGGGAAGAGCCGGACTGCTGTACACCGATGACGTAACCGGAAGTCTGTTCATAGATGATGTAACTCTAGTACCATACATCGATGAATGAACCGGAACCCCATAACCAGATGCATAAGCAGGAACATCATACGCAGAGGCAGTCCTATAGTAGGATGAAGTAGCCGACATCGGAGCATGCGCAGGAAAAGCAGCGCAAGTTCCGATGTGAGACGATGATACCGGAAGGTAAGTCGATACCGGGAGGTATGAAGACAGTGGTTGCATATAAGCATCCGATATAATCGGAGCTACCGTTGGCCGGAAGTCATAACTGGACACAGGCATATGTTGATGCTGGTCCGGTTGAGTAAGCTGAGGGGGGGCCGACAACGGCTGTTGTAGATGCGCCCTGGACAGTCTGGGAACATTCAGTAGGGAATGGCCAGATGCAGCAAAACCGGAAACGGGTGTAATAATCACCGTAGACTGCACTGGGCGAGGTGATATCACAGTCGCTGGAACAGCTGACATCTTCGTAGTTGTAGACGGAGATGAGCTGGGCCGAGATGACGACAGATTCTCCGGAAGTGACGGATCCTTGACATGGGTGGAAGTCACAATCTCCGGGTTGACAATTCGAAACAGGGGACCCTCAGTCGGAAGTGACGTCACAGATGTGGGATCAAAGTTGGCCGTCAAGGTCAAGGGCGTCCCGTGCAATAGCTTACCTACGGGACGTCCGCCATCTTTGTTCCCCATCTTGGTCCCTGAACAGAATTAGTACATGGAGGAGGAGAAATACTGACGACATTCGGCAATTTATTAGATGGAGTTACATTCATATCATGCGTAACGGACATATCAAGGGAGGTAGACTCGTCCGGCTCGTTCACAGAAGAGCGAGACGGAGAGTCGACCAAGCTCTCGGCACAATCGAAGCCAGGCGGGGGCAAAACTTCACTGGCATATGAACCGACAAGATATTGTTGGAATACGTCGGTCCACAGCTCGCATTCTGCACATTTGGCAAATTGATCACACCAGACCCCTCTACACGGCGGACAAGCTGAGTGCGGATCCGTCGTGGGTTTGGATCGTCCACAAACAACACAAAATACGGACGCCATCTTTATTATGATTCGACAATACTCCCTGACGATATTTGAAGTGCAGGTAGGTCTCGAATCCAGGAATTTGGTAATATTCCACTTCTCTCTCAAGGTAATATCCCAGGAAATCTCCGTAGGTAATCCAAGGTAACGAGTAAGGAATATCGTGGTATTACAGATGTAGATCTTGAAACTTTTACGGGAGCACAATGGAACTACGTCTGACCGCTACGATTGTAGAGGAAAGAAGGAAGTGACGTGGTCAGACAGAGAGGACTCTGGGTACTCGCGCATGGGCATTGGGCATTACAGGGACTATTTCTTTTGGTTCTGTGGTAAGGTTTTACAATGGGGCAATCGCATAGGAACACGATAGCAATAAGGTATGTGAAGGTAAGTTTTACAGCGCAAGAAATATCGCCTGTTCTCTAACCCGACCACCACCCCCACCCTCTTGTGCATACATACTATTTTAAACTAAGGCCTTTTTTTTTTATTGATTGGTTTACGGATCGGCCGACCTTCATTTTGCCAAAAGTGAAATAAAAATAAAATTGGATTTTCGATTTTTTTTTTATTTCTGTCGTATCCGCCGACGTGTCACATTTGCTGACCTCTCTGTCGGAAGAATAAAAACATAAAATTCGCAATATTGGTCTCATTTTAATACTTGCTGTGCGTAAAACATCTTATATAAATTCTTCACGCTCGAGTTCGCACGAGTTCAACACTCTGCAGACATCTTGGTCTTGGAGGCGGGTTACTTCCCTTGGTTACAGTGGTGGTGGTTTCCGACTTCCATGTTACCTTCGGCTGTAGTTCGGGGACCAGACATGACATCATTTCAATGGCGCAGTGTTTGAAGCCAAGATGGCGGGTTCGGCCTCGCGGTGGTTTTCACCGACTCTTAGACAGGACGCGACCGTCCTTTTCAAGGGCTTTGTCGGTCCAGTAACTGCTGGGACGGTGGGGGACTTGGTCTTGAAGGAGATCAGTGACAACTGACGACATATCTGCCGGCCTGTCTGTCCAAAATAACAGCAGGAAACATGACTTGTCCTATCAACACCCCTATTGAAGTGTTGGTTTCACGCAAAGCGACTGATATTGTCGCTTGGTTGAAGGAAACGTCCGTCATTGATCTTTTGGTAAATGTCTTGTAATTATTACACTGGCTATTACCTCGATTTGACATATCATTTTTTTTTTTTACCGCCCTCTCGTGTCTAAGAAGTTTGTCAGAAAGTAAAAATAAATAAAGTGTGGAGGCTTGATTTTATTTTTATTTTTTTTCCATCCTCCATCTGGACATTTTTGCCCGAAAAATCCGTAAACCAATTAATAAAAAAAAAAGGCCTAAACTACTACTGCTTCGAGGATAATATTTAATTTCGTATATATGACATAAAAACCATAATATTTAATTTCGTATATATGACATTAAAACCACAAGGCATTCCTTTGTAACAATATACTCACCACCAACTAAATTACAGGTCATAAATATTTGTTTCAACTCGTCATTGTACAGGTATTCACATTTCCAGATGGAGTAATGCTCAGGGTCAAAGTTCTCCCAAAGGTATGGGATGGCCTCCTTATCGGTGTCCTTATTGGAATACTCCCGCTTAAACTCGTCCATGTCAAACGTCCTGTTGAATGAATAAGGCGAAAACTACTTTTATCTGCATAGATAATCCACTTAGTTTTGAAAGGAGATGGTACGACAAGGCGGGATTTTGGCCTATACGTGGTACGGTTGAAATCGAAAAAATAAAATGTCCTCAAAATAATTGTTTTAATGTAACGACAAGAGAAAACATGAATTGCAGGCAAGCACCTAAAAGGTGCGTGGACCCCTCAGCCTGTTTTTTTTTAGTCAAGTAGGATCAGGGCTGCATCTAGAGCCAGTTTAGTTTTGGAAAACATATGGGCACCCAAAACTCAAATGAAACAAAAAACGAAAGTGTTGTTGTTGTTCAATTTGAAAGGATTTCTGAAGGAAATACTCCTAGAAAAAGCTTCTGGAAGCCTCAATATCGATCCGATTGCATGGCTGGGTATTGAATTTCATGTTAATAAACCTCTGTTTTGTGATTGATCACAGGCTCTTTGCGCCGAAATTCACTTAAAAAAATTGGACCCTCAATAATGAATTACCAAAAGGAACTGGGAGTTTGGGATCGGAACCTGCAAAAAATCCCTGGATACCGTATATAACAGACTTCGGTTTCACGTGAGTGGTGTGCTGGGATTACAGCATGCAAGGAAGTGTAGCTTTATCAGTGGCAATTTATGCATTGCACAAGTGTGATAACAAGTAAACACACTTATTGACACAGGCCCACCCTTATCATTATTTGGGGGGGGGGGGGAAGGGGGGGCATAAGCTCCAGGTATGCAAACTGATTCAAAATTGCACACAGTCAGGCTAAAAATGGGCTCTCCTAATCACTCGTTTTACATAATTTCCAAGGTACAGTAACATGTTTGGTGACAAAAATTGAAGCATTATGTTGTACCAGTTAAATGTGTGGACACAAATATGGTTCATGCAAAAGTTTTAGAATAAATCATATGATGTAGAATAGAGTGATTTAATAGCAAAATTTAAGAAAAATGTTGTCCTTCATTCAATGAGAATCATGAATGGACCAGGCTTTCTTGTATCAGGGAACCTTCAAAATTCACAACGAAACATGCAACCAAGGGTTCCCGATGGGCATAGGTAACAGTGCAAAAGCTAAGCCATCAATAAATTAAAAAATTTAAAAAAATAAAAAATCATGAAATTATCATAGCCATCTGAAAATCTAATCATTTCATCTGTCAACATTCAGGAAGCTCTCACCAAAGTTTGGTCAGGCCCGACTTGATAGATCTGCAGATATTCAGCGGACAAGAACATGTTGATGGGCATAGATAACAGTGCAGAAGCTAAGCCATCAATAAATAATAATTTTTTTTTTTAAATCATGACATCATCATAGCCATCTGAAAATCTAATCATTTCATCTGTCAACATTCAGGAAGCTCTCACCAAAGTTTGGTCAGGCCCGACTTCATAGATCTGCAGATATTTAGCGGACAAGAAAATGTTGACGGACGGACGCTAGGACGGACGGACGCTAGGACGGACGGACGTACGTACGTACATGGCAACGACAAGACCCCACAGCCCTATGGGCTGAGGGGTAATATATGTACACAATATGTGAAAGTGCTAGCTCGATTGCGTTATCATTGTAGTCATCACATGAAATTGAAATCCGCAGCATGTGCTATTTCGTGAAAAAAGGGTCTAAATCGAGTCATTCAAACACACATTTAGACACGAAGGACCCCTTAGACCAAAAAGATTTTCTAGCAGTGGAGATATGTCATCGCACATCATCAGGTTCAATGGTGTTTTGATCCAAGGGGTCCTTCATGTCTAAATGTGCATTTAAATGACTCGAGTTAGACCTATTTTTCACGAAATAGCACATGCTGCAGATTTCAGTTTCATTTCATAACAATAATCATAAAGCAATCTGGCTAGAATCTTCACAAATATTGTGTACATATATTTTCTCTTGCCGTTACATTAAACAAATATTTATAGGACATTTTATTTTTGCGGTTTCATCCGCACCACGTGTGGGCCAAAATCCCATCTTATCGTACCATCTCCTTTGAATTATGGGATCATGATGAAAACAGGAGTGGAGGGTGGTTATAGCACTGTAATTATTACCAGAATAATCTGCATATTTTACATCATAATATGTACGATTTGTTTGTATGTCAGGTTGACCACATGGACTGGCCTGCTGCAGTCAGTCCCTGTTAATGATGTCCAGCCTTGTCAGTATACCTCTGTTCTTACACATTGGTCACAGCAGACAAACATGCCTTTGATCGAGGATTTCATTTAATATATATCACAGAAAGACATTCAACTCAACAAATAAAATTGAAGTGAGATAGGTAATATTCTCGGACATTACAATTGCCCCATTCAAGTTGGTCTACAGTGCTGCAACTTAACGCTTGCCTACATGCAATTGGTAAATAAAAGTTGGTGCGGGCAAGCACAAGTTGTCGAGTGATTGCCCTTGTGGGCAAGTGAATAAAACTTACATTTGTTGGAGAAATTATAATTGTATCACTAATTGTTACAAACTGCGGAGTCTCAGATAAATTTAATCCTGAAATTAGCTGGACATCTGTGGGCAATCGCAAATTTAGGGAATTGTCATCCAGCATTATCTCGCCGGTTGAAGAACGTTCCCGATATTAATGTAACAGGAATTGCACAACAATCGGAAACCCTCAATCTCATATACAAGCCTATCTATCAAGCACTCGATAATGGTTTCCAATTTCCAGGCAATCCACAAATTATCTCCCCTGATCTTAAATCTTCAGATTTTTTTTACAACTTGTGTTTATTTCTTTTATGATTCCTTCAGATACGAGATCTTTTACAAATCTGTCAAGGCAGATCTATGTCTCCAGCTATTGAATTTCCAGACCCTTTTGGCGAAAGGTTTATTTTCCAAGGCCAAGGTCTGGGGAAAAAAATGTTTATTTTCAAGGCTTCAACAGGCCTTGTAGTGTACGTAACCTGAACAAACCCTTTGACAAAATCGAGTATACTAACCCTTTAGGTAACTCTGCTAGAGGATCTCTTACTTCTTTAGCTCGGGGGACGTCATCCTCCTCTTCCTCTTCCTGATTGGATAAACAATTCAAATATTTCTACCAGGAAAATAACATCATGGAGCACAGCATAGATCTGTATTGCCAAATATCAACTGCGGTGACATAATATCTTCACAATTATTAACAGTAGTCTAATTATTCAGGGATTTATTCTAGACCTGTTTTCAACTTCATTGTATTGATCCCATTTGCTTACTTGAATGATAACCTAAATATGGAGTTTTTAACAATTTAACTGAACATGTACATGCTAGTTTGATTATCTTCTGTAGCGAGGTTTGTAAGTGATCAATTTTTCTGTGTACCAGGACAACATTAATCATGTTAGAGAATAGGTGAACAAGGCAAGACTTGGTGTTGGTAACAGATGTTAGATTCTTTTATTTTAGTTGTTGAATATTTCTTTCACAATGTTTCAAGTCCAAATCGATTATGGGGAAATGGGGACAAATCCACCCCAGGAAATTTGTGGCTAAACCTAGCACAGAATTTTACATGTGCAGCTAAAAAACTACTTCTGTTAGGCCAGCATACAAAGCTTGTTTCGCTGTGAACGAGTCGATCATAACACTTGCCCATATGACCTCCCTCTCTCACTTACACGTCCATTTGTGAAACCTGGAGATGCTTTACAAAAACATAGTTGGTTACCAGGTAGATTTTAGAACTCTCCATCAGAAGAACGAGATTTATCTTTGATCCTGTAGCCCTTCGACATTTTTAAAGTAGGATTTTCACAGCTGGAGAACTGCCGAAATAAGATTTTCAGTCTAGAGAGGTTTGGAGATATCGCACATGGGTTTCTTTTTCGTCACAAGATTAGCATTATTAGGCAAAACCAAAAGTGGAGACCCATTCTGCAACAAAAACTGGAGATATGGCATGGGAAACAAATGTCGACAGCTGCATGGAATTCGCGCATACGAAATACAATCTGCCCAGTAGCAAATGAAATACAGTTACCTTCGGAGCAGCTTTTGGGGATTTCGGTTTTTCTTCCTTGGGTTTCTTATCTTTCTTTCCTTCTTTCTTCGTTTGTCCATGGAGTTCTGCATATTTTTTTGCTACAAATGAAAAATCACACCTGGTGAGAATTTATTTTTATAATACAAGTTCTGAGAATCTTGATATACTTCTCCTTTTTCATAAGCCAAAGATCCAACTAACTTATCTGGATCACTTACATACGTCAAAAGAATAGGATTTCTTCAAACTACAATGTGTGCTTTTTGAAATTGTGGCTTTATTTTTTCAGCAAGAGAAAATTGTTGCCTGGCTCAAGAATAAAGATACTGTTCCTGGAGGACGTCTGGGAAAACACACCATTTCAAAGTATATCACTTTTACTCAGCACGTGGACTGAAATTTTCACCACATGATAGGATGCAATCCAGAGAAAACTTGTAACCAAATCATCAGAAATACTTACAATCAAACTGTGCCATTTTTGTACAGAGTGTGAAGTTTCCTAGCACAGCTTTGAACTGGGGTTGGTTAATCAGGGTTGTAAACCATCGATTCACATTGGTGTAGGGCTTCCGGAACTCTCCATCAAAAACCTGCAAATTCAAGCAGTTGCAGTAGTAAACTCTAAGAATGAAGGTAGAAACAGCTTTGAAAGCAGTCAACCCGCCAGGCCAAAAACAAGAGTTTAAAACACAACTGCACTTGTCCAACTTGCATGAAGTTGCATTAGCCAACAATTTTATTTGTTCTTGCCTATGTTGTACGTAGTTGCAGGGATTCATACAAGTCAAAAATTTTACCACCGAAAACTCAATATTACTCAAAATTGAGTTTTCAAATTTTTTTACCGCCGATCCAAACATTGCGACCGAGTTTTCAATTTTTTTTACCACCGATTCACTTATTGGTATTGAGTTCTCAAATGTTTCAACCACCACCATGCTGGTGTCAATAACACATGATATTGATGGTTCAGCGGTAGTTGATAATGGCACTTTCCAAAATAGATTCATATTACTCCATATTCAATATTTCAGTTCAACTTTAATTAAGGCATTAGCCACCTGTCTAAGCCATTTACTTATGTGGTTCATCATAAAACATTCACAGAAACAAGAGCTTTTGGTCTGAGCCGATTCATATCGAAAAACATGTAATGTACATTGAAACTAACCACGGAAATGAACATCCAACTTCTGATCATTTAGACAAAAATAATATTTTATTCCGTCAGTAGGAACTCTTAAAATCATGCTTGGCAAGTCTGAAAAATTTGAAGAGAATCATGTCAAAACTCTAGGCTGATTCTACAATGTTTTAATTGATTAGTACATTGCATTGAATTGGAGAAATGGTGAAGTCTGAATCCCAATAACTTTGACAAAAATCTGAATTGTCTAAAAAAAAAAACAGGTACACATGAGGCATGCATGTGAAGTTTCAAAATCATCCTGTAGAAATTGTGGAGTTAAATGTCAGTGATACACTGAAATTATGTCAACACTTATTGATTACACAACCACGATTTGACATAAAAACGGACAGAAGGGCAGACAGAGTAAAACAAATAATGCAAAGAAATGGCAATGTCTGATTCCTGTGAGTTTTTTATCCTTGGAAAAATGCGCACCAAACACGCGCGAAAAAAACTGAGTTGTAGTGAATAAATATTGAGATCTTCAAGAGATAAGTCTAGTTCCCAACTGAAAATGTTGAGTTGTCCTGACAAATTATCAAGCAAAATCGTTGTTGTTGTTGCCTTCACTCTTTCAACTCGCGAGTGTTACTGTTAGACGTTAGCGCTTGTCCGCTTGTCGGGAGCAAGTAAAAATCGGCACGGGCAATGCAACGTTCATGTTAGCTGTCCGTATTGGCAAGCACGATTTTCTTCCGATTAAAATACTCACTGACGAAGTTTTATTGAGCTCTTATTCTCCTAAATAAAGCGTCAGAATCACTCGGCTTGTTTTGGTTCTGGTTTCGTTTTCGACTTGAAGTTGCCAGGCATGAACAGTCGATATAAATATCTATAGGCTGACTGCGCCACATTGAGCCAGTCAATTTTGTGAAGTTTATTCAATTTATCCATTAGTTCTGCCTTTCAAGCGGACCGTGTGCAAATCTTGCGGGAGATTAACAACAACAACACCACACGTGGTAGCACGCTTTGCGCCTGTGAAAGGTCAAACTTATTGTCATTTTCGCGGTAAGATCGTCATTCGATTGAGTTTATTTCGTAATTTGGGGCTGTCAAATTAACTTTGACCATGTCTGGCGAATTGAGTTTTCCACAAAAAATTGAGTATTTGTCCAGTAAAACGAAAGCAATTGAGTTTCTCACCATACGAATTGAGTTTTCAAATTTTTTTTACCACCGATTACCGGTGGTAAAAACCGACTTGCATGAATCCCTGAGTTGCATCAGGTAACAAAATTTCTTCTCCTGTCATGCCTGTTGCATGAGGTTGCATCAGCTGACAGTTTTAGTATGGAACTCAGAACATGACATTAGTCCGGTTACCTCACTCTAATATTCCTTCAGACCAGATTTGGTCGTTCCCAGTTTTGGTATTTTATCATCCCCCATACATAAATACAATGTAGTAGGCCTACTATTGCAAGGAATTTTACCTATGCTGGAAGATTTAGTGATGCAGGAACTGGTAATTGCATCCTACAACAGTACTTTTTTTCAAATTCGTGTAGGTGTTACCATTATGATGTATGAATGAAAAGGCAAACTATTTCTGTTGGAGCAGCAAACAAAGCCCATTCCTCAAGAATAAGCCATCATATTTCACTAAACCATTTGATATCCCTCTCTCTCTTACACATCTGGTTGTAATAATCCAGACATGCCTTATAAAAGAGGTTAGCCGCGTGAGCCAAGACCAGGCAGGAAGTTGAACTCAATGTTTTCGTATGGTAGAAGCAGGTTCAATGCAGAGAATCATAATGTCAGCTAGTGTAGTGCGCTCTCATTTATCGCCAAGCGTTCTACTTTCAAAAGTGAACAAACCAAAAATGAGTACCAAATGAGGGAATATCTCAACTGCAACGTGATTTAACGTGTAATTTATACCTGAAACAGTATGTCAGAGAAACCAAAAATACATTCAGAATACCAGCAACACATCATAGATCAGACATTCTTGAAAAACGATGGCTCAATGAATGACCACTTCAATCTTCCCAGGTCATTCGTTTAAACAACATTTTGAGATTATGCCAATAGAAAAAATACCGATGCTCAACACTCAGGAAGAGACCGACAACTGCCGGGCGATACGCCAAGGCTCGAATTAGGGTAAAAAACTTACATGCATAGTATGCACCTAAATTTCTCATGTACATCGCACAGTAATTTGCCTACACGCACACCAAAAAAAACACTTTTTTTTTAAAAATCCTTCGAAAATTTGTCCTGAAATCTGTAAACTTTTACGAGTTTGGGCTCTCCTAATGCCAGACATCAGCACTTATATACAGGGTCTCACAGCGTCCTTCAAGAACTATTCTAAACAATCAAATACATCAATATTTGGAAAAAATCAAATGTGTTTTGCCACAAAGTCAAATATTCTGATGAATCCGACTTTGTGTTGAGATGTATCACTCTTGAGGAGGTCATATGTACTAAACACCATCTAAACACCCCAACCATTTCTTACTATTTTTTTGTTAATTTTTCAAATCGACAAGTTGTTGCGGGATTCGTGTGTGTTTAGGCCAATGATAATTAATAGTCTGCTTCTCATGACCTAGTGGATCAAAAAACTAGATGCTACTTGTGTTAATTATTAATTATTGATTATTAAGAACAAAACCATTTCAACTCAAAGATAAATTATTTTATTCTCATTCGAAACCCCAAATTAAGGCCCTATTTCGTAGACAATTGATTGGAGGATAATGAAACTTCACACAGCAGATAAACTAAAAAGTACCAATTTTATTCCAATGTATCAAGAAAATCCTTCCAGTAGTTCTCAACAAATCGCGAAAACAAGAATTAGATGGGAGATTTGTAGGTTATCTTTTGACGTCAGCCTGCATGTTATAACATTGGCAAATCAACGTCATCGTAGCCCCAAAATAACATGGTAGGTATTGGTGATTTTCGTCAATTCCCAACAGATTTTAATGGAATATGGGGGAAAAATACAGTATTTTTTAGTTTATATACTGTGTGAAGATTCGATGCTGTACGATAAATTGTCTCCGAAATATCGCCGAAAACGTCTCGGAATATATTATCTGGGACAGATAGTAGTACTTTCGTTTTCACACCTTTCGAGATATTAAAGTTTTACAAACATCGTCCAGTCTCGCATTCTCGGGAAACGTTTTTGTTGTAGGGGTCACCAGAATCTTCGATCTTTTCATTTCGATTATACTGCATGTACAGATAACCATTGTGATAATGTTAAATCGACGAATAGACGTGAAATATGACATTTCATGCAGCCGCTCACGCCATGTGCCGCTCACATTCCTCTGTCAAAATGGCGGTCACTGTTTAGTCGAAGCAACCCGGAACCACGAACCCGCTACTGAGCTATAGCTGATCGATGCGTCTACAAAGGTTGGCTGGCTTTATAATATGGTATTAAACATTCCGGGACATGCGAATAGGGTTGAGGTACTGTACATAGCATATAACATTGGCAAAGATTATCTGTCATTTGAAGACCACGCGAAACTCGTCTCTGAGAACAAGTCTCTAGTTTCCACAACCCTGTGTCTGTGCCTACATTCTTCAATATACCCATACATACAATTTAGTAATATTGCAAGAAATTTTGCTTATGCTAAAAGATTGTCACGAGTAATTGCATCCTAGTCATGACTGTCCCTACAACAGTATTTTCTTCTCAAATTCGTGCAATCGTTATCATTATGATGTACGAAGGTACGAATGAAAAGGCAGACTACTTCTGTTGGAGCAGCAAACAGAGCCCATTCTTCAAGAATAAGCCATCATATTTCACTAAACCATTTGATATCCCTCTCTCTCTTACACATCTGTTTATAATAATCCAGACATGCCTTATAAAAGAGGTTAGCAGTGTGATCCAGGTGCAGGCAGGTAGATGAACTCACATGTTGGTATGGTAGAAGCAGAATACAGAGCACTGTAATGTCAGCTAGTGTATCAGGCTTTCCTGCGAGAATTTGGGAAGAAAATAGGGACAGCAGGGTGCAACTGCCTTTCCCTGCCTGACAATCTTCTGCACAGGTAAAATTTCTTGAAATAGGGAGGGAATTTGGCTTAATGTCGCACTCAAGCTTGTTTCACTCATATGGTGACAGTCAGTTTGGTTGGTGGAGGAAGCCTGAGTACCCGGAGAGAACCGCCGCCCTTCGGCAAGTAACTGACAAAACTTTCACACATGGACCAGCTGGGCTCGAACCCGTGCCAGTTCAGCGGTGTGAGGCTAGCGGTCACCAGCGAAACGCCTTAGACCACTCAGCCACTGAGGGCCCCTTCTTGAAATAGTACTAAATTGTATGTATACTACATTTGAATTTAAGGCACCAACACATAAAAATAAGCACCTTTTATCTATGATAACTTTAGAAAAGCACAGCCTTAACATTTTTTTACAATTTTGGCATTACAGTTAAACAAAAAACCTATGGACACACTGAAACATATATTTTATGTCGGAGTCTGACTTGACTATCTTTCAACCTCAAGCCAGTTCACTGAATTTGTGGTTTCAAATTACATTGGCCTAATGACAGTTGATATACTTGAGAAAATATTTAAAAGCAGTGCTTTTCTAAAGTTATCCAAGATATATATTGTTTATTTTTAATGAACCTATGTGTCCGCGCCTTAATTCATATATAATATACATACATGCCAGCACCAGATTATTGGATATTTTCATCGAAATAGCCTCTTTATTGCTTTTACAGTGTCGTCGTACCCATGTTTTCCTTTTCTACATTATAACTGCTAAGTATTTTGTGTCAGATTCCAGAAGGACATATGCAAACAGTATCTGCTTGCCCAATCTGGCTGCAACTTATTTTGAAAAAAATACATTTCCTTTGTATTCGATCTAGAAGACCAAGTAATTATAGCAATGTTCACCTGTTTCAACCTCCCTGAAGTTGCAGTTTTAAACCAAATCACTTATTGGCAGTTGATATGCTTGAGAACATATTTAAAGGCAGTGCTTTTCAAAAGTCATCCTAGATAAAAACTTCTTTTTTTTAATAACCCTCTGTCGGTGCCTTAAATTTATATATAATATACACACAATGTACTAATATTGCAAGAAATTTGACCTATGCTAGAAGATTGTTATACATATTTAAAGGCAGTGCTTTTCAAAAGTCATCCTAGATAAAAACTTCTTTTTTTTAATAACCCTCTGTCGGTGCCTTAAATTTATATATAATATACACACAATGTACTAATATTGCAAGAAATTTTACCTATGCTAGAAGATTGTTATACAGAAAAGTACAGTTGCACCCTACTGTACCTACAACAGTAATTTTTTCTCAAATACATGTAAGCATTTATGATGTACTTAAGTATAAATGAAAAGGCAGACTACTTCTGTTGGAGCAGCAAACAGAGCCCATTCTTCAAGAATAAGCCATCATATTTCACTAAACCATTTGATATCCCTCTCTCTCTTACACATCTGTTCGTAATAATCCAGACATGCCTTATAAAAGAGGTTAGCAGTTTGAGCCCGAGGCAGGCAGGAAGGAGAACTCACGTGTTGGTATGGTAGAAGCAGGTTACAGGCCACCGTAATGTCAGCTAGTGTAGCGCGCTCTCCTACAAGAAATGTTTGTGTAAGAAGGTGTTTGTCCAGAACCGACAAAGCATGTTGCAACTGTTTCTTTGCCTTTTCCGTGTCCTGCAATGGAATAAATATTTTTAATGTTTGTTTCCCTGGCACATTTCATTAACAGGGCAGAAGATTTTAGCAATCTTTTTCTCTTAGAAGCACTGTTCAGCGCATCAATCCGAAACAATGTTTCGATTCTGTAGATTAGCTCACATGGAACCAAAACTGCTATCAGTTACATGAAATCTTCTATCCAGCATTAATACACTTCAGGAATAGAAACAATTCAGATTGCATTCTTCAACCGGAAGGTCAATGTCATGTTTAACTAATGTACAATTCATTAGATCCAGATGTCTGGGATGTGCCAATTTTCAAGACTTCATGGCTTGAAAAAAGCCATTTTCATTTTCAAGGCTTTTTAGGTCCATTACAAACACTGAATGTAACTATTGCAGCTGTTGTATCAACTAGTTTTCCATGGCAAAATTTCCAGTTAGCCATATTAAGGAATGCAAGCTGTATGACAAGTAGATAGTACTTACATTTTTGTTGAACTGAATGACCCCTAAACACGGGAAAACCCATGTGCATGCCGCTGGTAAGATTTCATTATCAGCAAAGTTGACCCACTGTAGGATGAGAGCTTGGTCCCGCTGGGTTGTGCCAGTTAGCTGCTGGTTAGACACTGAATTAAATGCAAGCAACACAGACAAATGTCATCCAAGATATCAGAGTTCATCCATAAAATATTGGTCATTGGTCCAATCACTTAACTCAAGTATTTACAATGATCGCATCTACCATATCTATTCATATTAAATGTCATAGCAAATGCCCATATTGTTTGACGCTGTACTGCTGATGGCAGCATAGATTTTATAACAAAAATAAAAGCCTAGTCTTGATTGAGAACCCACGAATCTGTGAAATCCTGCATCGAGCTCCGATGAATGTTGCAGAATAATGTGTTTCAAACTTTGACACCCCAGGTAATCATGGTGACTTATCTAACTGTGCTGTAAAATTTTTGGCTTCCTTTTATTTTTTGTCAGTTTCTTTGTCTAGTCAGATGATGCAAACTTGACCCAAGTTACCACTGAATGAGTTGTTCGGAACAAAAGGAGTATGAAGCAAGGAATAATTGTCCTAAAAATAATTGTTTTAAGAGAAAATATAATATGTGAAAGTTATAGCTCGATCGCAGACGTATTATAATTATAGTTATTGCTATTTCATGAAAAAAGGGTCTAAATCAAGTCATTCAAACACATTTCGACAGGAAGGACCCTTTGGACCGTAAAGATTTTTCAGCAGTGGAGATATGCCACCGCATATCACCAGGTTGTATGGCTTTTGGTCCAAGGGGTCCTACCCGTCTGAATGTGCCAATGCCTGGGTTTCAATGATTTGATTGAGACACTTCTCATTGAAATAGTACACGATTTCAATTTCATGTCATAACTATAATCATAATGCAAATTAGTTAGAACTTTCATATATATATATATTTTCTCATCGTTACATTAAAACAATTATTTTTAGGATTTTTTATTTTTTTATTTCAACCGCATCATTTATATGGGCAAAATCCCGCCTTATCATACCATCTCCTTTGATAACAAACAAAAAAAAATTATGATTTGTAGTGCTGGATTGAGAGACGAGACATTAGTCCTGAAAGCTTTTGGACTATAGTTTGCAGTTTATTTCGCCATACATTGTTTGGCTGGGTCCAAGTTTTGGGGAATCTTGCTACATACTTCACCCTGAATACTAATCAATTTTCATAATTGATCAGCAAATTGCTATGCAGAAAAAATATTTTGTGATAGCCTTCGCATATACTGCATATAGACTACATCACCACAAACACAAATGATGTAATCAATTTCTCAAGTCTGCATCTGAAGGTTGTTGCTGTGGAGAATTTCAATAGGAACATGCCACACCAGAAGGGGGATTTGGTTCAATGCCACACTCAAGGTTATTTCACTCATATGGTGACAACCAGTTTGAATGGTGGAGGAAGCCAGAGGCAGAGTACACGGAGAGAACCAACACCCGTCGGCAAGGCCACAGGGGGATAGCTCTGATATGATATACTTACCATAGTAAGCAATGGCATTGCTTTCAAATATACACTCTCCTGTGCTCGACTGAAAGGCTGGCACCTTCATGAAAAAATAAAAAATTTAAATGTTAAACTCATATCAGTTCAAATACTATTGCAGGCCTCGACATTTAAGACACAAAGCTCTGAAAAAGAGGTCAGCTGGACAGTACGTCGCCAGGCATGTGCATGCATATCCTTAGCCCCAGATGTACCTGTTAACGGTGCTAGAAATAAGTCAATCAAGCAATCAAAAAAAAAATATTTTGAGCTGGGAATATACTGTTATCCCGGTCGTCCTGTAATTTGGTGGCGTCTTTATTGGCACTTGGGTTTTTGGAATAGCATAAATCAATAAATTTCTATCAACATACATTGGAAGTGAGCCTTATAAGACACCAAGCGAAAGCCTTGGCATCTTATCATGGTAATTGCATGTAAAAAAAATATATAATTTCAAAACGTCCGAAAATACTTACTTTCAAACCTCTTACACTCCCCTGAATATATCCTTTTCGTACTATAATCACCTAACTGTGAGTGGATGGTGTCATTGGTGTGTTTATATGCCTTGTACAAAGCACAAGAATACAAAGCACAAGAATGGAAACATTTTATCAACAATATTTACGGCCTCCTCGATTTTCACTTGCCGCCATGTTTGTGTAATGTGCATGTGTCGAACAAAACAACATCCAGTTAAAAAAGCACATGGCTACACGTGATGGGCGTGGTTTAACTAGCCATGTGCTTTTTTAACAGGCCTCAATTTAAGGAGTGCTGATGGTAACCTCTCAACAGGTTACCATGAAATCTACACGGATAACCTATGGCAATCTATTGCATAATTATTAACCTATTGTCATATTATTAGTAAAAATTATGGCGATTACCACCTTAAATTGAGGCCTGTTTAACCAGATGTTGTTTTTGCAACTACCGTGGTAAGATGCCAAGGCTTTCGCTTGGCATCTTATAAGGCTACTTGAAAGTTAGACCCAGGTGCCTGTTCACTCTGCTGATGCCGAGATGACAGGCACAGAGCGATCCAGTGGCCTATCGCCAGCGTTGAAATAAACATGCAATTTTTCCAACCTACCTGCAAGCACATCCACTAAAACCAGCCTGTATGTTAAGTCTGGGTCCCATACAATGATATTATGCAGTAATTCCGTGTCTGTAGGGTCTGTACTATTTATTTCGAGTGAAATCCAGTCAGGAGCGAAGACAGAAACACGTCCGTGCCCGCCATCTTCTCTAAAATTATGACTCGAAACACGTCGGCGCGAGAAAACGCGCGGTAAACACTGGTTTGTTCAAATTGCAAACCTAAACACGTCATCGATCAAATCGACTCCTATCGCACGGGCTGTCCATACAACGATCACTGTCGAGTAAAATGTCGAACAGAGGGAAGAACAGAAAACTGCCTCTCAATTCTGAATATCCACAGCTGTCAAAGAGACAGAATTGTACAGCGAAGGCCAGCTTCTGGGGTCATTTCTCCAACTTTCAATATGGCGACACAGAAAATTTCCAAGACCAAATATATTTCCTAACGAAATCCATCATAAGTCTCTGCAACAGAGATACCACTAATACTATGTGCTTTTCTTTAACTGTATTCGAATGATAAATAGTATGCGTCATGAAAAAAAGTGGGAAAATTGAAGCGCACCACCAGGTCTGGTGGGGGGGTGGCAGGATCATGGGTAAATTTATAATGTCGGCCACGTGCGGCACCAGGAAAAATGATGTTTTTGACATTTCTGCTTAAAGGTTATACAAAATGGTCTCAAAATCTGCTACTTTTTTGTGCTAAATTGTTGTAGAGGTGATTATATAGACTTGTTTTACATTTTTGTATGTTTTCAAACTGCCCAAGGTTGGAAATTGCAGCAGTAAAGTGCGACAATTTCACACCCCTTTCAAAACGGCGAAAGCTGTGATCGCTTGACCTGTGACGTCACAACCTGATTACGATCTCGGCCAAATGCCTGTTGTGACGTCAAAATATCAGCGACATCACGCTAGAACTCCCACAGTTGGGTGAATCTTTCGTAACAACGCCCGACATCACAGACTATGACGTTTACGGCGCAATCGTAATCAGGTTGTGACGTCATGTACCGGAGGTCATGGCTCCAATACGTTTTCTCCCACACGTGTGCTATTCGTGTCCTAAAACCCACTTCGCCGACATTATTCAAGAAAAAAATACTAATTTGTTGTTTGGAACACCACCGGGTATGTTTTAATGCAAAGTAGTATAGACTCATTTGGTATAACCTTTAATATTCCTACTTTAATGCAAGAAAAAGTAGGGAAGAACCTTTTTATTTCACATGACAGTATTATTTACTAATTTATCTTGAAGATTTGGCGAAAACACATAAATAAATTATCTGACAAAAAAATCGAACAAAAATACCTCATTAAAAATTAGGTCAATGTGACGTGATCGAAGTGTCCAGTTTCATTATTTTTGTTATTTAAGTTGTTTATCACATTTCTTGCTACAGCTTGACTCAAGGCCACAGTGTGGTAATTTTGAGCCCCCCTAGCTCAAGGGGTAAAGAGCATATCAGGAAGAACCCCCCCCCCGCCGTGGACACTTCCCAAATACACCAGGTAAAGAGGGTTCATGGGATTCATCCCGGTGGTTGAATTGTCCTTTTTCATATTACCGGTATAATTTTTTTTCTCTCTCTCTTTTTTTCTCTCCAGCACTAGTGACGATAGTTGGAAGCAATGACTTTTCTCAAATCTTGTTGGAAAAACACCTAGTACGGTACATTGTGTTTACTGCATAAATTGTCTAGTATGATTTTTTGTCCCTTTTTCAAATTATACGGTAATACATTTTTCACTATGGACTCGATGCCCCTGTTCGTGTTCGACATTTTACTCGACAGTGATCGTTGCATGGACAGCCCGTGCGATAGGAGTCGATTTGATCGATGACGTGTTTAGGTTTGCAATTTGAACAAACCAGTGTTTACTGCGCGTTTTCTCGCGCCGACGTGTTTCGAGTCATAATTTTAGAGAAGATGGCGCGCACGGACGTGTTTCTGTCTTCGCTCCTGACTGGATTTCACTCGAAATAAATGGGACCCAGACTTAACATACAGGCTGGTTTTAGTGGATGTGCTTGCAGGTAGGTTGGAAAAATTGCATGTTTATTTCAACGCTGGCGATAGGCCACTGGATCGCTCTGTGCCTGTCATCTCGGCATCAGCAGAGTGAACAGGCACCTGGGTCTACTTGAAAGTATACATCACCTGAGAGAGTTCACATTTCACTTTTTTCCCTCCTGCAGCTGAAAAGTTCTTCGGAGCCTGCTGCATGCTGTGACCAACCATCTTCATTTCGGCTAAGTTGGCGAGGGTTCATAGCACTTGACAAACACAGCTGCTATTTAACTTGTGTCCACTGCTTTCGACTTTCGAATTCGGCAAATAGTTTTATTCTCGTGAAGAGCTGATCGCAGACGGATCAGCTCTTCACCAAAATTTATGCTATTGCAAAAACACACGGCAATGAAACTATTTGCCGAACTCGATAAAAACAGTGGGGATGGGTTGTTTTATGCAGGAGTCAAACGAAATCCCCACCCCCCCAACCTCGGGCAAGGGTCGGGTTTAGTGGGGCATTACCTGGGGATTCACAACATGTTTACGCCCCAGGGAGTGGGGCTTTCACACGTTTTCAGTCCTGTTTATGTTCGTATTGAGTTAATATTTCTTTTACCTAGGAATGGGACATAAATTGTATTTGGTTGAAGTTTAGGTGGGGATTCACTTCAATGTTTTGCCCCAGAGGGTAGGGCATTGAAGCATTTTAACAACTCTCATTTGCTAAGTCCCCACTAAACCCCGAGGTTGGGGGGTGGGGGTTTCGCTTGACTCCTGCATTATTGCCTGATAGACAGGTTTAGGACAAAGCCATTTCGAGCTTTTTTAGATCCATCGGGCTTTTTTAGCTCGATCGAGCTTCAAAAATGTCACTTTTACTCGTACTGATGATGGGATGTCCAATTTCCGTGGCGAAGCTGGCGTTCATAGTTGTACCAGGCTGAGCCGAACATGAGAGAAGTTCAAAACCGAAACAATCTCCCTTGTTCACAATTGCGTTGTTGTTATATTTCATATCAAAATATTCTTATGGTGCACACTCAACAACGTTTTCTCACCTCTTGTCTTCTCATCAACACTTTATATCTCCTCATCGAACGTCCAACTTGCGGCCATCATGGCGCCTCGTTTTCACTATGATCTGGGAAGATCACATGATCGGATATGCCGAAATATGGATTTTTAATTTTCGAGCGGGTATGGTGGACCTGAATGCACATACAAGCCAAAATCTCAAATATGGAATAAAAAAATGAACTACTAATCACATCTAAAGAATGATTAATTGGTGGTGAAACTCGTTGAATAAAAGATATATTATTTTGTCATCAGAACCAATAGCAGTAGTTGTTCCTTTCCTGTCAAAACGCACACACCACGTTTACACGACATGAACAGGCACTTCAGGCATGCCACCAACTATTAAGTATGAAATCTGGGATTCCAGATGTACTGTCCCATGATTTGAACTGTACTAACCCACAGTATTTTATTTGCCCAAATAAAAGTTTGGTTTGTATGTACATGATGTGCATTCAGGTCCACCATACCCGCTCGAAAATTAAAAATCCATATTTCGGCATATCCGATCATGTGATCTTCCCAGATCATAGTGAAAACGAGGCGCCATGATGGCCGCAAGTTGGACGTTCGATGAGGAGATATAAAGTGTTGATGAGAAGACAAGAGGTGAGAAAACGTTGTTGAGTGTGCATCATAAGAATATTTTGATATGAAATATAACAACAACGCAATTGTGAACAAGGGAGATTGTTTCGGTTTTGAACTTCTCTCATGTTCGGCTCAGCCTGGTACAACTATGAACGCCAGCTTCGCCACGGAAATTGGACATCCCATCATCAGTACGAGTAAAAGTGACATTTTTGAAGCTCGATCGAGCTAAAAAAGCCCGATGGATCTAAAAAAGCTCGAAATGGCTTTGTCCTAAACCTGATAGAGCCGTGTTGTCCCAGAGTGTACATGTAAGTTCAGTATGAGGATTTATGGCGTACTAGTAGGAACGAACAAAGTTATGTAAATTTGGCTCCCCCCCCCCCCCCCTCTCCATTTTCCGATCCTTGATAAGTTGATATATCATATCATATAAAAAACAGCTTCTTCTGCTCTTGTTTGCAAAGAAGTTGACTTGGAATTAAAACTTGTTCCTAATGTTTACCTTCCCCACGGGAAATTTGGCCACGAAGTCAGCACTCTTGTTAGTTTCTCCAAACTTGAAATCGGATGCAACTTTCACATTGGCCCCGCTGTACTGGGAGGCGATGAGTACCTTGTAGGCACGAAAGTTGTTGGGGTACGTGTATAGTGTCTTTTTAAAATAAAAGAAGAAAATACAAATTACACAATGAAGCAGTTACCGAGACCAAAACTCGTTAACAATAGCAAGCCAACAAAGCGGGATGTTCGTGATATTTGACAGATTGATACACCCATGCCACGATTACATACCCCAGCCGCCATTGCACCGGCAAAAAGGAGGAAGTTGCGCAGTGAAAACCGGAAGCTTCATCGTCTGCGCAGTTGTCCATATTAAGGACGAGGTGCCCGGATGTTATTAGATTTGCTGTAGGCATTTATCGGTAGTAGGTAATTTTATTGAAAAATGGTGAGTTTCTAGAGAAAGATTGTGATAACACTGTATAGCATATTTTCCTTTATGAACCAAATAGTCTACCAGCCGAGTTTCGCTGGCAGAAATTATTTTCTGATCTGTCAAAATGAGATCTGAACTCGGTGTACCATTCGGTTCCATTTACGTCCATGTTATAAAATTATACTAACTGAGTGACCGCGCTGACAGGAGTGGGTATGCGTTCATGATCTCGCCCGCTCTCCACTATCACACATACATAGGCCTGATGATTTACGAAAAAGTTGTCGAAATTATCAAACACACAGAGAACATTGAGAGTCCATATTTAATTTGTACTGAAGGATCCGGTTTACATCTCATTATGACTGTAGTGTACGCCGTACTCTCATCCATTAAAAATTAATTAACAACATTAACATTTGCTGCACTGCATGTGATAAATTAGGGGTCATCCGTTTAGTATGTGTACAATCCTGATGAACTGGACTCCATCGTATACAAACGTACACGCTACCGGTACCAGTGAACCCACTCTCTGTGTGATGACAGTTTCCCCATCGACATTTTCCCCCATGACAGTATCCCCACACGACATTTTCCCCAGGCGACATTTTCCCCACCATAATATTACGTGCTGTAATAATTACGATCTGCCGACAGATCGCGGCCGGCAGTCGCGGTCATTTCCCCACCTTGATTTTTTTAAAGTTTATATGCCAATGAATTAAAAGTGATCAAATTCGTAACGATTTAGACAGAACTAAACTTTAAATTAAAAATGTTTCATTCATAACGATTTAGACAAAACTTAACTTTCAAACAATACATTATCACAAAAAAAATCTACTCAAAAGTATTGATTATTCACTGTATAGACAAAGAATATATTTAGCCTTGCCGGAAATTGACGAAATAACACGATAGTTCAATGGAATTCAAATTTGATGCGGTCGATAGGCCTACATAAGACCGTGCCAAGAAATAAATAACAGCCAGAAAATAGATCGTAATTATTACAGCACGTAATATTAGGGTGTGGAAAATGTCGCCTGGGGAAAACGTCGTGTGGGGATACTGTCGTGGGAAAAAATGTCGGTGGGAAAAATGTCGGTGGGGAAACTGTCGTTCGGGGATAATGTCGGTAGCCCTCTCTGTGTATGAACTACATGGTGTAGTTGAATGAGCTAAACCCTACTGACATTTAATTTTGTCATATTGACAAATTAGGGTTTAGCCATCGAACCAAAATTTCTATCACAAAGCTTTGGCCACCCGACCTGGATCAGATCGGGAGGATTTCTGCTTCAAAAAGTTAATGTAGCCTACCGTTTTTCGCTCGTAGGTCTAGAATACATATTTGTCAACCTCCCTGGCCATTTATTTCCTCTGACTAGCTTCTTTCATTTCCATGAACGGCAAAAGTAAAACAATTGTCGATCTCGACCTTTCACAGTAATAGTGTTTAACATCAATCTAGTATTACAATCATAATGATTATGTGTACTGTAGCATCAATCTAGTGTCCTAATCATGATAATATACATTATGATGTAGAATTCTATACAGGGATAAGTCCTGGAATCTGGTAATAAGTCCTGGAAAACTCCTGAAATTTTAAGTATTCTGGGTTGTGCACACCCTGTAAATACTGTGTAACATCAATCTAGTGTTATCATCATGAAAATAGTGTGTAACATTAATCTAGTGTTAAAATCATGATGAGTGTAACATCAATTTAGTGTTATAATCATGATGTGTACTGTAACACCAATCTATCTAGCATAAGTGTTATAATCATGATGAGTGGAACAACAATCTTCTGTCTGTCCCACATAATATATCCGAGATGTTTTCGGCGATATTTCTGAGACAATTTATCTGACGACATTGAAACTTCACACAGTAGATAAACTAAAAAGTACTAATTTTATTCCAAAGTATCAATAAAATCCTCCCAGTAGTTCTCAATAAATCGCGAAAACAAAAATTAGATGGGAGACTTGTGGGTTAATTTTTGACGTCATGACGTCAAGCCTGCATGTTATAACATTGACAGATCAATATCATTGTGGTCCCAAAGTAACATGGTAGGTATTGGTGATTTTCGTCAATTCCCAACAGATTTTGATGAAATTTGGAGCAAAGATTTGCATTTTTCAGTTTATCTACTGTGTGAAGTTTCAGTGTTGTACGATAAATAGTCTCCGAAATAACAACGAAAACGTCTCGGAATATATTATCTGGGACAGTCACAGTAGTGTTAGAATCATGATGAGTGTTACAACAATCTAGTGGTATAATCATGATGAGTGTTACAACAATCTAGTGTTAGAATCATGATGAGTGTTACAACAATCTAGTGTTATAATCATGATGAGTGTTACAACAATCTAGTGTTATAACCATGATGAGTGTTACATGTAGCTGGTCATGCTGGTGGTAGAAACGGGCAAGAGTGATTGGATGGGGCAAAACAGCCTCGGAATAGGTAATATTCACAAGGAAGATAATCCTAGTAGTGTAGAAGACTTGGTGAGACAGCTGGAACAGCGTGCTGACACTGTTAAATCTTGATTTAACAGAGAATCATACAGTGTAGGTAAATGTGTCCAGTTGTAAAATCATTTACATGTAACACCACCTATCTCTTCATGTATTTTCAGGGAAATGAAAACTCACTTCCAATGGAGCTCTGCTCTAACTGTAAGTATTTGTTGGTACACCATATACCGTAACCCGTACATGTAATGTGCATCGTAAATGAGATTATTGGCAGTGATGTTGTATATTAAAGAGCTCACTTCCGTTGTAGCCAAAGCTTTGAATAATGTTGAAGGGGGATCCCCAGCCCACCCAGCATGCTTTCAGTGTTGTTCGATGACGCAAGATTCAACCATACCTCGACTTAGTATTATTAATATCGTTCGAGATATGATATTAACAAAATGTAGTTCGAGTAGGCCTACATGGTATATCTGAACCAGTAGACTTCAGATTTAATGCACGTGTTTGTATCATGGCGTATATGCATGCGTGGCTTTAGAGCGTTTGGCCGTTGAAACTGAAATGGGAAGTGAAGGATTGCCCATAATTGAAGTGTGATAGTTAGTGAGAACTATTTGTCAATCTATAGTTTATATAGATAGAATGATTTCCTCCCTCACATATATTAACATGACTGTGTGAATTAACACTATACTCTATCAATCACAGCTTTACAGGACTATGCATGTAAGTAAAAGGAATCAGTTTATTCTAGGGTTCTATCTAGTCTATATCCCTTTGTTACATGCATTAACTCCCCTAGTCCCCATCCCTTGGTTTTGTCTCTGTGCTTTCCCATCCCATACCAATCAGGCTTCAAATGGTTCATGGGAAAAGACGCTGTACAACTCGGTGTATTAGACTAAAGAACCAGTATAATTTTATAACAAAACTTGTTTCGTGTGCATGGACTCAAATTTTGACTTTTTGCTTTTATATGCTGCTGACACAATGATTTAGGCTGGCCGTTGACAAGAATTGTCTCCCTTGTGTAGGGTTGCCAGTAGGCTACAGCTTGAAACAGAATTCATGACCGCCATACTTCCATTATATGAAGGTGAATACATGTACATAGAATTATTTAATTCAAGCACATGTATGTGAAGTTTCAACTGCGCCAGTTAAAGGGCTGTTGTTACAAGATGTTCGAGTCAGAGCAGATTTGACCTAAGCTTCCTTTTCGTGGATGTGATCAAGCTAGATAGACCAATCTCAGTAAATACAGATATAATATCATGGAACATTATATCTGTCATCCACCCTATATAAATCCTGTTCAACTTCATCTGTTAGCCAATCGGGTGGTTAGCTGTGTGAAATAACTTTAAAAAGACCGCGGAATTACAAACAAGAGCATGTGGAATGATATTGTAAACCGAAAAGAGAAACAGTATATCCAAATAAGGCATCATGTCTGGACATCGTGCGTAAACTTTGAAAGATTTACTACCACCGAGAAGTCTGCCTTTGTCAAACTGCAGAAAATATCAAAAGACTGACCGGCGATAATTGTTCGTCTCGGTGAACTAAACGTCAACCAATGCCAAATTGTTTGTCATCATTGACTTATTAGGGAATCTCGTAGAATATCAGCAAAACATTTGCACGAACACTTCATATCATCTAGATTGTATTTCCCTGATATATCATCTTGGTTTACCGCCCTGTGGGGCTTCCGGGGATTGACCTGGAATGTCGTTGTGCACACCACAGGTTATGTTAAGAATAGGCCTCAGCTCCTCAGAAAGCTTGTCGTAAGAGGCGACTAACTGAGGCACCCGTGGGGTTCCCGGGTGTGAAAAGGAATAGGACCCCACCCGTGTGGTTCCCGGGTGTGAAAAGGAATAGGACCCAACATCGTGATATGACTGAAATATAGTTGAAAGCGACGTTAAATCATATTCACTCACTCACTCATCTTGGTTTACCTAAATTGACCTTGAGCTTTGCTGGCCCATTCATTTGATTTGCTCACCCATTTATCCATAAGTACTTTGTTACCCATTGATGCAGGTGGTGGCCGAAAGAGCCTGGGTTAAGGGGTCAGTGCATTCCAGCTTCACGTGCTTGTATCTTTGTTATGGCGTAAAAGTTGACTCTACATGTAGTCCGTGTATCTCATTCAATTATACCTCGCCAAAACTGATGTATTCAACGGCAGAGTAGAGACTTGTTTTTGCTTTGCCTCAGTATTCATACCTTTGTCTGCAAGATATCAGAACTACCTGACCATACATACAAAAAGAGGTAAAGTGACCAGTATAACAAATCTTGCCCCCAAACCTCACTTCAGGTTGTGTTTCAGTTACTGTGCTCCGCAAAGGTGGTCTCACAAGGTGACTCGAGTATCTGAATGCTCTGGATGCTAGTCTGATGTAAAAAACTCTACAAGAAAACCATCCTCGCAAGCCAGTGTATCGATCAATCTGATAGGATCGATACACTGGCCTGGATACAAGTTCTGGATATAAATAGATCAAGGGATTTCCTCTATATCAACCCAACCAGTAAATGCGCTAAGCTGGTTGATTAGGCCAGTCCGCCGCAAGGTATGAGATGTGACAGGTTTGAATTTCATCGTGGACCCAACTACTTTGATGTCAAGCTGAAATTGACATCAGATGTCAAAGCAAAAAACGCAGGCCTGGGATACCAACATGCTAATTCAAAACAAGCGCGGGTGGTGAAATGTACGAGATTGTATAATAGAGGCGTCAACACAAGAACTCGCCTGAATCCCCAAAAATGTCCAGGTAAACCCTCTGCGAGGATTTAGGATTTACCTGGACTTGTGAAGATGCATAAAATCTGGATTATACACCTTTTAACAGCTGTAAAGCTACATATACACAATATGTGTAATGCCACCTACAGGATGGTAGATCACTCAAGAATGCATGTCAGGCCTAGATAAATTTGCAGTATGGTTTTCAGAGATTCAAGCTGGGGTGACAAAGAGGGTTTCTGCCTGAAAAGCTGGATTTTTTTTGTATGACCTGAACTAAAAATTATGCAATTTGTGTAGGTCTGCATATATGTTTGGAAATAACTTTTTCCCTGTCCTGTGTTTGAAGGTTAAAAAAAAGAAAATTTGAAATGTGTTTCAAGCTGTAGCCTCCTGCTTTTCTAAAGCTCCCTCCCACCTTAGATGCTAGATAGAGCCCTAAAGCGGCACATATTTTGCCGTTTGAATACCTGTCGATTTTAATGCAGCTTTAATTGTAATATGAATTTTTTCTACTTTTATATACATTTTCAAATGTGTTACAAAATGAAAAACACATCTGTTCATCAGATGCCATCATATTAAAGATTGATAAATAAATACAGGGCCTTTATTTCCTCATCTCCGAGTCTCCCTGCAGGGGTTAGGTACATGTATTTTTCCTGTTTTAACACATTTTCAAGTCCATTGTACCAATTTTAGATCATTTCTGCAGGCTTTCCAATATTTTACTTTACAATTCACACCTATGCTATAGACATATAAAAAAAATTCACCATATTGGATTTTTGGAGGGATCAAATTCAAGGGGAATAATCCAAATTATCAAAAGTCCCCAGACTCCTGTCAAGGGTACCCAAGCATGCAGGCTGGCTCAGGCTCTGTATGCTAATACTTTGAATATTTTCTGAAGAGATAAAAGTTTTGAAAAGGATTAACTGAAGTTATATAAGCTCTCAATATGAATGAAACAAGTTTTGATCATGATGGTATGGCTCTGATAACAGATGTACTTTTCTATTATTCATGCATGCATGTTTTTATCATGTTTTACTGAGAGAATATGATAATTTTTAATACCTGGAACTTTGTGAACAAAAATCACAATTCTTGACCTTGTAATGTCCTGGTCAATTAGACATTCCATTTGTTACAAAAAGCATGTATTAAGAATGACGTCTTTACGTGTGAACATTTAAATAAATCATGGTTACCCTGGTTACCAGTATGTGACAGGTAAGATTTAAATTATTATGGCGAAAGTCCTACGAACAAGTAAAAATTTACATGTACACCTGTACATGGATAATTTGCTCTACATCCATGACATCATGCTTTCAATACTGCTGCAGCTTCAGCGGATCACCCCACAAGGCGAGTTGGGGTTCTCCGAATGCTTATGTCATTATTTTAATTCACTTTGGAAAGCATCCAGACGGTCCCGACATTACAATAATGAGGAAGCATGCCCGCCAGCAGACCCATATCATGCTGTTCCTGATCATCATGCTGGAGTGGTCTCCATAGAGTGGATGAATCCAGAAGACTGGATAATTGTATTGTTACAGAAATGCTCTGTAGCAACTACTAGTGACACAACTTGCAATTGAGACAATTGTGTCATTAGCAGTTGTCAGGTTGCCAGCAAATGTCGTAATTGTGTCATTTAGCAGACGACTCTGCATGTAGAGTCTTCCGCTATTGTCCCAATTGCGACATTAACTGGCGACTCATTAGTGGTTGCTATTGCAAGTATATCAAGATTTAGTCATACATCATGTGGGATATATTTTTGCCTCAAATAATTACTGGTTTCCAGTTGTGACAATTCTCTTAGACGGAGGTATCCCAGCAGCCTTTGCGGCGCTCCGTGACAACTGTGGCGTGGGCTAAAGCAAGGCCTAGCGACGTATTCACTTAACCCAAGCAGACCGCGCTTCTCGCCGTTAAATCGTATTTCCTCGACGTTTGCGGCTGGTAATCATTTGGAATCGATAAAATATATTGTTAATAAAGGTAACATTTAACAGCTGAAAGGATCAATTGTGTGGTAAAGACTCCAGGAAAGGGTAATAAACAGCTCTAAATAACCCACAACACTGATCTACAGGGCGCTAACCCAGCCGTCAAAATCCTGGGGTTAACACAGCGGCAACACCGTCATTGTCGGCATATAGCACGGATAATCTGTTTTAATTTCCCCCCATAAAGCTGTTAATTATCCATATTCAGTGATTGGCTTATTAAATGATTGACTTATTGATCATGAAATGCTAAATAACGCAGATATATACTTGTAGCAAAATTCCTTCACCGTTATGGATAGTCTGTGTATAAGCCACGGATACATACTCCTCCATGCTGATGTTAATCATTTAATAAGTCAATCACTGAATATGGATAATTAACAGCTTTATGGGGGGAAATTAAAACAGATTATCCGTGTTATATGCCGACAATGACGGTGTTGCCGCTGTGTTAACCCCAGGATTTTAACGGCTGGGTTAGCGCCCTGTAGATCAGTGTTGTGGGTTATTTAGAGCTGTTTATTGACCTTTCCTGGAGTCTTTACCACACAATTGATCCTTTCAGCTGTTAAATGTTACCTTATTAACAATATATTATCGATTCCAAATGATTACCAGCCGCAAACGTCGAGGAAATACGATTTAACGGCGAGAAGCGCGGTCTGCTTGGGTTAAGTGAATACGTCGCTAGGCCTTGCTTTAGCCCACGCCACAGTTGTCACGGAGCGCCGCAAAGGCTGCTGGGATACCTCCGTCTAAGAGAATAAGTGTCAACAGGCTCTCTACCAATTTTTTTTTTTTTTTTTGAGTGACGGAGTCGCCTGCAATTCATTGTGACATTAGCTGGTGACCTGACAACTGCCTAATGACACAACTGTTGTAATTGTGACAATTGTGTCATTAGTAGTTGCTACAATGCTCAAAAGGTTAGAGGGATCAACTGGAGTTGAGATTATAATGTCCCATGATGAAGGCGCTCACAGCAGCCCCATTTTAAGCACAAGAAATTGTGAAATGTAAAACTACCCATGCATTACATTATTATACGCCCATAAATTTTAATGGGACGTAATTATGGTATGGCGTCAGTAACTTTGATGGTGACTGCAGCACAGCAAAGAGTTGCTGGCTTTTTCCAAATTTTCCACACATTATCGTCACAATGTTGGGATGCGTATATGACCTTTTCGACCTGATCCGATGTGTCCTCCACAGTTATGCCCCTTGTCCTAATGCCTCCTAAGACCATGGAAATGCGTTTAATTAGGTCAATGTCCATGTGACCTGACCTAATTGGGTCAAGGTCAATGTGATCTACTTTCTGACCTGATTAAGTGACCTAGAAACCTCGAAATTGGCAAAAACATGTCCCAATGCCTCCAACGATCATGGAAATGCATGGAAATGATCAGTCTTAGGTCAAGGTACACACTTAAATCCTATCAAACCCTACTTCTACGGTCCTGTGACGTTAGTCACACTACTCATGTTTGGCATTTTTGTTGTGGTTAAATGGGGAATATCGGTCATGTAAAAAGAAAAGACGTGATATTACGAGATTTCCAATAGTGGCAAATGGGCAAGTGGTTGGCCATTTTTCCATTGGCTAACATGTCAAGTCTGGATGAAAAGCGGTAACTCCTCTTAGGCCTAAAAAAAAAAAAATTGTTTGTTTCCGGTAACGGGCTCAAATTTTCCAGGGTCGGTCTCGGGTTTTTTTTGTTTTTTTTTAATTCTAGAACCACTTCCAGTGAGGAAAGTACCTATAATGATTTACAGAATCTGGACCGGTTTGTGAAGCAGAGTTTCTTTCAACAGAAAATAAAGAAACAGCTACATATTTTATTAAACGAAAGAAAATCTTTAATATGAAAACAGTAAATAAAACAGTAAAATACCACACAAAGTAACTGACTAGTTAAACTGATCACTACTAGTAAATATAGCTGGATAGGTAGATCCTACACCGAAGCTCTCAACTTTTGAAAGCTCCAATCAGTGCCAATTGTGTGAGATTTGTCAAAAATGTTAATTTTTTTCTGTGGTTATAATTAACTGGTACCCAGTTTTCGCCACTTTTTGACAAAATGAATGCATGATTCTAAAATTGATAGGTCTGCATTACACGAGAAAATCAGTTATTTAAGAAGTGTTGGTCTGACAACAAGGGTATATTATTCATAGTTAAAAGTGTTTATATATATATTTTTTTTCAAGAATAAATAACTGGAGTTATGAACTGAGCACTTTTGGTGCCAATTTACAGGAGTTTGTTCCACTGATAAAATAAAAAAAATTACTGTAGTTCCGCTTATGTATTGTGTAGGAAAGTGAAATAAGTTGTTGACCTGTCAAAAATTATAAATCTCATGCATAATATAACTAATATCTGTTTTGTGTCTTTCCCACCGAAATTCATATTCTACTCATCAACACATGTTCACCCAAACAGTAGAAAGCCATCTTCAATCTACACTACAGTGAATTCTGGGTATTCGGCAGAATTTTTCTATATCATATCAGGGATATCTTGGCTTTCACTTTGATCACCCATCAGTCATGTCAGTGGAACTCACTCAGACTGGCACCAGACAGGATTAGTCCGCCTGGTGAATGATCATGGATACCTCTGATATGCAGTCATATGATTGAAAAAAAATAAATAAAAAAAATTATGAAATACCAAGAATTCAATGCAGATTGTGGATGGCTCCCTTCTGTTTGGATGAACATGTGTTGATGAGTAGAATATGAATTTCGGCGGGAAAGGCACAAAATAGGCAAGTTATATGCATGAGATTTATAATTTTTGACAGGTCAACAACATATTTCACTTTCCTACAAAATACATTAGCGTAACTACAGTAAATTTTTAATTTTGTCAGTGGAACAAACTCCTGTAAATTGGCGCCGAAAGTGCTCAGTTCAAAACTCCAGTTATTTAATCTTGAAAAAAAAAAAATATATATGTAAACACTTTCAACTATGAATAATATACCCACCAGGCCAATTAGCCGGAATCATCCCATTTGCCACTTTTCCCGGACCTGTTGACAGGTGTTGAATGACATCGTTGAACAGTTTGTCTTTATTGTTTGTTAAATAACTGACGTTGATCTGGTATGTCTTTTGACATTAAAATGTCAAAAGCACTCAGTTTCTGAGACTTTTCTGCGCAGTCATTGTTCAAGCAGGTGAAGAAAAAATGTTTTAGTCCAAACTCCTCAGAAATGCGTCTTGCACTTTCGTTTTCTAAATTTGACAGTTCCATTCGTTCACCATCAAAAACTCGCGCTCCTTGAATCAGTACTTCCGACTCGGTACAACGGCAGTTACAGCCTTGTATTTGACAACGATGGAATAAGTTCACAAACAACTCGTCACTAATAACAGACAATAATTCCTTTGTCCGTGTTCCTCAATGGGATAGATGGAAACCAACACCGGAGCTGTTCTGGCGGGCGGCCATGCCGCATGGCGACAGTGCGCCGGGCGCATGTGCGATGATAAGGGAGATAACTATTCTTGAATTTCCAGCCAAGGGAAATAACCCTTCCCGCAGATTTATCAAAAAAAAAACAAAAAAAAAACATTGCCATTTCGGCATTCTTCCGGTCGGTCGGGTTCCCGGAAACAGACAATTTTTTTTGTTACGCCTTACACGAACCCTATCCCTCAAATGTGCACCACAGCATCTAACTTCTCAGAGTTATTGCTACATGCAGTTGATAACTTCTCAGGTTATTCTTTTCGTAAGTTGGTCCGCTACTGCTAATACATACAGTTCCAGTTGAGTAAATCTAGTCATATTACATACTGATTTGAACCAATTTGGTGAACATGTTACATGATGTATATATTATACTGTAATCGAATTATCGTTACCATGTTTATATTATAGTGCAACATGCTTCAACTAGTCAGAAAGCATTTTGAAAATGAATGGTTCATCTGTTTAATAGTGGGCTACATCCTCTAACAATTCAATAACCCTATTAAATTACAATCACCCCAATATTTTGGACAAAATTTAATAATCAGTTGTGAAAAATTGGGCCACTCTTTAAAATCATTATATCAATGAAGAAAGAATAGATTATCTGACTGCTTTTGGATCATTTGTCAACTTCCTCTTCTAATAAATTTGATCGTGCCAGGCTTTCTCTGGTGGAAAAATTCCAATCCTTTGATTGAATTATCAGAGGATATTTTATAGAATTCTGACCCTGGCCAATTTGTGCATGGTTTACCTCAAGTTCAATTCCTCCTTGAATGATGCAGCTTGGCTATTTATATGTGTGGTGTCGTGTGAACCCAGCCTTATAACTTTATTGTGTATAGTCAATTTGATGTTGTATGATCCGATACAATCTAGTCACGCACATGCATGGAATAATTTTGACAGAAAGTTATTCTCAGAAAAGTGCACCTGTTGTAATTTCCATGTTGTTAGATAAATGCCATGAAATGGCCTTATCATTACACCAAAGCAGTTTTGGTAAGAACTTCACGTAAATCTAGTTACACACGGGCGATTCTTCGCCCAATTTGGCCGACGAATCACCCAAATCGGAAATGGGTCTCGGCAGTAGAATTATGGTGCCTAAGTGAATAATTGCATGTTGGAATGCATATTCATGTTATCACGTGACACAAAAAATAATGCGGTAATAGGTTGGACGGCATAGACAGTTTCCAAAAACGGCTGAACAGTTTAATCTAGTTCGAAATTTAGGAGTCGTTTCTCGACCAAAACCTGTGGTCGGGCTGCCACACACGGATGATCCGTTGCCAGAATCATCCGAATTGGCCAATTTCGGCGAATTTTGCCACCCGTGTGTAACTGACTTAACATGCATCAAGACAGTGAATACCACAGGATATATTCGATCAATATGATTATCATGGTAATGAATGGTTATTTCTCAGTGAAATGTTTTTGCATGGTATTCCCACTACAGCATGTTCATGTTGGATTTGTATGCTTGATGATTTTTATGGACAATTTTTTACTCTTTCACCCAGAAGTTGGTGGGTTTTATGCACATTAGTTTCAGTCATAACTCGTCGAGACCATTATCATAAAACATGAGTTGCCCCCTGTTGGGGTTTGAAACGAGCATTTTTCTCGAATTTCTGAAAATCATTTCTGATGAAATGTTCACTCAATATCATGCCTATCATTAAATTGAGAAGAATCATTCTACTGTAATTTGTTATCCACTATAATTCATTATCAGGTCAGGGAAATTGGGGCTCTCCAATTTTGGAGGTAAAAAAGTTGTTTTTGTTGAATAACTTTAAGAATATGAACATATGTTAACACATTTTGCCATTGATAGCATTTTGTTTGAACATGTTGAAATGGCAATTGAAAAAAACAATAGACCACTTTCTGTCTCCTGAAGTACGTAGATGGGCAACAATTTCTTCAAAGCACATATAAATGAGTTTATAATTCATTAAAGTTATGCAAGAAAAACAACTTTTTTACCTCCAAAATTGGAGAGTCTTCATTTCGCTGTCCTGATTATGTTGTTTAATTTGTTATGTTAGTCCAGAACTACGGAATAATGTGGTTTGGTCACCAATTATCAGTTATTCATGACGGGACAAGTCTGATGATCATTTTAATGCAGGGTTACCTTGCTATTGTTCTATGCAATCACCGCTGATATTGTATTATGTGATTATCTCTGATACGTTATGCGATTACCACTGATATTGTGTTATGTAATTTCTGATAATAATTAAATGTTGTGGGCTGTTTGCTCTTGAATCTATCAAATGTATGTGTAAATCATTAATGTACCGGGGTACGTGAAATCTTCGTCAGTATAAAGTTCATTTCACTTTTAATTTCTAACAGTTGATGCAGATGAAATAAAGAGATTAGGAAAAAGATTCCGCAAGTTGGATTTGGACAATTCTGGTTCCCTGAGCGTGGACGAGTTTATGTCATTACCTGAGTTACAGCAGAATCCACTCGTACAACGGGTCATAGATATATTTGATACAGATGGTAATGGAGAAGTAGATTTCAAAGGTAAGAATATGGATCATAGTATTAGCCAGGAATGGAAATCAGGGTACTAAAATTACAAATTTTTGGAAATTTTGTTGACAACAGGGTGTCTACTTCCTATAGTTTCCAGGTTAAATCTGCTACCCTATTCTTTTCACGGGGCGATGTAGACCCTACGGGTCTAATGGTCCTGTTCTGATACTGAGAGAAAACTTGAGCACAAGTAGTGCTGTTGCCAGGGTGACTGGTTGTTTATTGAACTGCTTTAGGCTTTGAGAGGAAGAGCAGAAGAAAAGAGTCCTCAAGTTAATCAGCTACTGCAGATAGTTTGATCAACTATTTTGACTATATTTTGCACCACCAGGTCTATATTAGTGAAGTTAAATATTTTCTGATATACTCTAGTATGCTCAGATGTCAATTTCTCAGAGTTTTTCTGTTTTAGAGCATGAATACAATATGGATACCATTCTGGGGTTGCCGTAGAGTGCTTTCCTGAGAGGATGTCATAAATCGCTGGCTGATAAAAACTTTATCCAGTACACTCACTATATGCAGAAGAAAATAATTTAAGGCATACTTATCATAAGTTTACCACGTTGGCAAGAAATCCTAATTTTCTAGGCCTCCATTCTTGCAAAATTTGTATTTACAGCATGTAACTTGGGGATTTATACACACATCCCCTCCAGTAGACCCCCTATACCAGGTGGAATTGCATACACAAGCATGACCCAGGTCAATAGCTCCGTTCACTTGGCTGTATAGGGCCAATTGCAGGCATCCTGTTTAAATATAATTGACCTACGTGTACCTGTTTGGAGCATTTGTAAACTCCATGACCAGAGTAATTCAGTGTTTACTCTATCACCTGTAACCTCCAAAATCCGGGGTGTACTATTTAACTGACAGCAGGAGGTACATGTATATAGTATGATGTTATGGGAGGACGAATCCCAGCGTAGTTCCAGTCCATCTGATGATAAGAATTTTACATTGTATCGCAATACTGAATTTTTGTCATTAACTGCTGATGGATATGCTTTCTATAATCCCCTGCTGAAAAAGTAAAATATTTCACAAATATTGGTAACATGCAGAGAAGACATTATTTATCATATCATTAAATCAGTTTCATAATAAATAAGAAATTTGTCCCATCTGTTACAAGTCATTTTTTTTCCTTCAATATATACATGTACATGTACAATTGCACTATTTCTTCAGAGATTATTGTTGAGCGAATTGTGTGAGACTGGACAATTTTTTTTTCTCTTCGCCATGGGATGAAACGTCTAAAGAGTTAGTGGAATTATTCCAACTGCCTATAGTGACATTTTAATAGCCCCGTTTCAGTGCCTAAGGTTCTAGTTAATTATTCAGATGGCAAAACTTAACTTCAGCCATCTGCCGAGAGAAATGCTAAACTTTCACTAGTTTCTACTACCTTTAGCAAATTTCACTAGCTATCTTTTCAGTTCTTGGGATAATAACATATCCTTGCCACAGTATTTGGCCTCAGTTGACATAAATCTTTTTTTCTCTGCTTCTAAGTCTAAAAGTGCTGTTCGAGAAATTAGATGAAATAGGGTACTGTAACTTTAGGGTGCAAAAATTCAAAACAGGGTGCCGAAAAGACAGTCCGTCACCCTCTGGGTAACAGCCTGATATGAATTATAATTTCCCTTGGCAATAATTGACATTAGGGTGTCGACGCCATTATATAGTCTGTACATCTCTCTATCCTCTTGTTACCACCTGCCCAGACCCTGAAGGTAAGGTATGGACATTTTGATCGGTCAACTGATACACAGCTAGTTCAGGAAACTCTTCCACGCATACAGTTCCTTGTCCATCTATTTCCCTGTGTTTGGGGCCATTCTGTGAACATGGACCAGAAATCCTGGCACTCGCCCCATCCAATCCGTGCAGTCGTGAAGTATTCCATGACCGCAGACAAAGTTCCATAGCCTAGCTCGCTCCAGTTCTTCCTGAAGTCAGTATACTGTTGAAAATTTGTCCAAGGGCATGGAACATTATACATGGATGAGAAATATTTCATGTGTGCAAGGATTGGATGGGGCGAGTGCCAGGATTTCTGGTCCATGCGCACAGGATTGCTCCCGAGCACAGGGAAATAGATAGATGGACAAGAAGCTGAGGTGCATGCATGGAAGAGTTTCCTAGGCCTGCAGTTGGGACAGTTTTGCTCTAAAAGTTTTGATCTCCTAGTACATAATTAACAAATTTTCTGTACTATGAAAACAGAAAGCAGGGCTCACGAACACTGTGAGGGAATCCTTTACCATTTACCCTGGTATTCTAATCTTATATTCTATATTTGTTGTCCCCAATATGTCAGAACTAACCTAACTGCAATGGAAGTTTAGAGTTGTTTTTTTTACTAAGCCCGCTCGACATGCTTGAGGAAAGCTAAAGATAGGGGCAACTCCTGTGCGTTCGATGTCCGTCCGCAGCTTCCAGGTGACGGGCGCTGTACAAGACAAGGTTCAGTCGCATATTTGTGTCTTCAGTGTTGGATACAACCTGCAGTGATTTAAAAAATAAATCTCTTGAAATTTTCTACTCATCGATGTTGACAGAATGATTGTTTTCTTTCATTTTTTTTTCTTTTCAGAATTTATTGAGGGAGTATCACAATTCAGTGTTAGAGGAGATAAAGAATCAAAGCTCAGATGTAAGTGTATGGAATGTGGTAAAACAAAGGATGGGAGAAAGTTGTCGATTCCTGAAAGAGTATTTATCCATCAAGTCTCAAGAAATCACCCATGTGGAGAATTCGCAATAACAAAAACTGAACTTTTGTATTTTATTTCTGTGTCAAGGCGTATCGTTAGTCACGATTTAGTTATACAGAAATTATTCTTAGTAACAAATTATTCTAAGTAACATATTCACTTTACTTTCAGCGGCACGAACTCCGCGATGAAAACGGGAGTGTTCGAATTTATTGTTTCACGGGTATATTGAAAATGCTCCCGATTTCGTTTTATTAGGATGGAGAAAATCACGACGGGAAAAATTGACCGTTTTCGAATTAAATTTGGAAGGCGAATTATTAGGGAAATTACCGTACCTTACATGTTCGACAGGATCCAGTGGGTTCATTTTGTTTTCAGACAAGGAAAATGAAAATACTATTTCAAGAGATAACTGCTATGAAAATATATTCCATGTACTATGCAAACACATAAAAAAAGTAATGAATGCCGACTGCAGGGTGCTCTCCAGAGATTCTTCTGCTTGGCAGGAAATAGATTATGGGTCCGCTTTTCAGCCCCCAATTTATATAAAATCTTCAACTCAAATCCCTTGTACACCTATATTGTCTGAAAGAGCATGATTGAACAATTATTTTAAGACACCGCACTGGTATGTTATAGAAAACTGAAATGCTTAACATTCCTCTCCAAATGTCCAAGCTTCTCTCTATCATTTTTTCTTGAAAAACACCCTAAAATCTGAAAAAATCTGAAAAAGGGGTAAATTCAGCTTAAATTCCTGAAAAAGTTGTAAGAGCAATTTCAAGTAAATACATTGTCCCGTGTTCCCAGGTGCAGCGCCATATTGAAAAGGAGAAAAATTGAGGGTCAACCTGATAGTCTTGGTCCGATTTTTATGGTTGTAATTTAGTCCTGATTTTTACACCCAGCCAAGGGACCTATTTCGGCAGGGCCAAAATTACCCTTGACTCCGATCGTCTACACAGACGAACCCAGCCATCGATCCGTATAAGCCTGTTTGCAGCAGTGACAATGCTGAATAGGATGTCACATGTATTATAGATATAAGCTATTAAATGCCAAGAAGAATTCTGATGTAGATGAAGATGGGTGGATGGTGTTATAAAATCAGACTGTGGAAAAAATTACCAAACTGGGGAGCGAGCCCTCTCCAGAAAGGACACAACTGCGAGAGTTTTGAAAATTGGGTCTTCATAACCCGCAAACGGAACCCGTCTATCAAGACTGGAATGAGATTTGTAAAGTCTGGACTCAGGTTATGTGAATGGGAACAGGTGAATGTGAGACTTGGGCTGTGTGAATAAGAACAGGTGAATGTGTGACTTAGGCTGTGTGAATGGGAACAGGTGAATGTGTGAATTAGGCTGTGTGAATAAGAACAGGTGAATGTGTGACTTAGGCTGTGTGAATGGGAACAGGTGAATGTGGGACTTAGGCTGTGTGAATAAGAACAGGTGAATGTGTGACTTAGGCTGTGTGAATGGGAACAAGTGATTGTGTGACTTACGCTGTGTGAATGGGAACAAGTGGATGTGTGACTTAGGCTGTGTGAATGGGAACAGGTGAATGTGTGACTTATGCTCTGTGAATGGGGACAGGTGAATGTGTGACTTATGCTGTGAATGGGAACAGGTGAATGTGTGACTTATGCTCTGAAAATGGGAACAGGTGAATGTGTGACTTATGCTCTGTGAATGGGAACATGTGAATGTGTAACTTAGGCTGTTTGAATGGGAACAGATGAATGTGTGAATTAGGCTGTGTGAATAAGAACAGGTGAATGTGTGACTTATGCTCTGTGAATGGGAACAGGTGAATGTATGACTTATGCTCTGAATGGGAACAGGTGAATGTGTGACTTATGCTCTGAAAATGGGAACAGGTGAATGTGTGACTTATGCTCTGTGAATGGGAACAGGTGAATGTGTGACTAGGCTGTGTGAATGGGAACAGGTGAATGTGTGACTTATGCTCTGTGAATGGGAACAGGTGGATGTGTGACTAGGCTGTGTGAATGGGAACAGGTGAATGTGTGACTAGGCTGTGTGAATGGGAACAGGTGAATGTGTGACTTATGCTCTGTGAATGGGAACAGGTGAATTTGTGACTAGGCTGTGTGAATCTTGAGACTGGAGACCAATCGTCAAAAGTCAGAATAGTTGAGGTTTTGCAGTCAGTCAAAACTGTCATCTTCCAATCATGTAAATTTAATATCTATACCTGTGTCGGTCTTGATTCACTCAATAAAACCGTGTCTCAAGAATGCTGATAACTTACAGCACCCCCTCAAGGTTTTGAGATAAATTCGGCGTTGTTTATTCATCGATAATTTGCCTGTCAAATGTATTAAAAGTGGTCCAATAAGTATCTGAACGAGCCTCTGAAAATGCTCCAGATCCTACGCCACTGCTTTGTTGATAGGTTCCATTGTCCTCTTGCTCTCTCTACCTGTATGTACCATAGCCTAGATTGAGTCCTCATCCCTCTTACCGTCTAATTAGACATACATGTATTCGGATGATGACATGAATCGGGGATTCCTGGTAGTGCACTTGATGCTTTTTGCTGACGAGACCCTATTATTCCAGGCTCCTTGTCAGATTAGCCTGATATATTGTACACAAGGCTTGCATCTTCCCTGCATTATAATTATTTGATCAGGTTAGGGCAATCCCGCTCTCTAAAATGGAGGTAAAAAAAGGCTGTTTTCGCTCAATAAATCAGTTCACATAATGAATTCAGCAAATCTTCTTGACATGCTTGAAGCGAACACAGACATATATATATTCTCATTAAATGGTACTAGCAAAAAATAAAATGACATCTATCTTGTTTACATAATGATAGGCCAAATATCTGTCACACTGTTAACAACATTGACAGGTTCTTCGAATTTCAAATTGATTTTAGGACTTGGAACAATACATGTAGATAGATTAATGTGCTGAAGTTTTGAAGCATTGATAAAGAAGGATTTAAAAGTTTTTGAGCAAAAACAACCTTTTTACCTCCATTTTAGAGAGTGGGATCGCCATAACCTGTTGATATGCCCTGTGAGTAGGCTCTAAATATTCCATCTCTTCATTATTTACTATATATTAAATACTGTTGTTTTTCAATTCAGTTGCCTTCAAGATCTATGATATGGACAAAGATGGCTACATTTCCAATGGAGAGTTGTTCCAGGTTCTTAAAATGATGGTGGGAAATAACCTGAAAGACACACAGTTACAACAGATAGTAGACAAGACAATTATACACGCAGACACAGATGGGGATGGCAAAATATCATTTGAAGAGTTTTGTGCAGTAAGTTTACCCATCTGTCTTCCTGTAAATGTTTGTGTTGGAGAGACATGAATTGACACTGTACAAATTGTATCACCCATGGATGTGCATCGGGAAATTAATTCCCTCTAACTTTTCACAGCAAAAAATCGCTGTTTGTGTATGGATGTGTGCATCATGTTTTCCTGTTAACATGATAACTGTTCAAAGGTGCAATTGAGGAATGATTTTGGCCTATTGATTTTGAGGTCACTATGTCAAAGGTCAGGTCACTTGGCCTGGAAAATTTGAAAGAAAAAGAGAAAAATCAACTGGCATGACTGGAGTGAATGTGAATGGGAACATTCACTAAAAACTTGGGAACATTCACTTGGGAACTAAACATTGATAATAAATCTTGAAACTGGATCTATATTCTAGAATTTTGATGCATTTCTAGAAATAAGAAATATTTTCTGCTACCCAGAAATTGATTGTACTGTCACGGTATCTTGTTCCCATATCCCAAGCATTCATACCCTGTGTTTCTAATGCACCTGTGGCTCAACATTTCCACTGTTCTTATCATTTCAGGTTGTTGGCAACATGGATGTCCACAAAAAGATGGTGGTCGATGTATAGTGCAGGTGTTGATGTTTAATTGTCAACCATTTTTGCTGTTTTTTCCCTTTTCTACCTTCCATGATGACAGAATTTTATGCTTGACATATCTCATGTCGGATACGGACTTTGACTTGGCTCCAGTGTGTGAACACACAAAAGTCTTTCACGGTCAGAGATCATGCACATCGACATACATGTATTCCTGTTCACTCTCATATTGCACTGGTGAACATTTAATATATCTTGTTTGTATATGTGTTCTAAAATACTGGGCAACTACATATGATACTTTTTTCACCGGTACGTTCGCGTGTATAGCAGCTTCTAATTTACAGAGGTATCGAGCAGTGACTCGGTATATTACAAGGCCACAGAAGGTAATGATAGACGGCAACATACAACCATGTTGATACAAGTGAAGTCGGAATGTACATATAGGGACGTGTGAAGGGTTTTTGACTGTGACTCGACTCGTCGGTGTAGAGCTGGTCATTGACTGCTGTATATTGCATGCTCTGATACAGTGTCTGTGTTCATTGACTGGTTCTCCTGTCAAATTACTGGAGAGGTGTCCTAGCTGCCCTAGCTGACCCAGAGCTGGAGAATCGGTGGTGAATTAACTGATCTTTCTCAGCATGTGGCCCCTTACTCATCAGAGTTCGCAGATTCACAGCTGCTCCACTCTTAGGATACCCCTTCCATTACAGGGTTGTCACCGTGCTTGTTTCGTGGAAGACACCAGTCATATTTCCTGCTATGTATACAAATGGGTCATTTTATTCGCTTCTTACTTGTAAAGCTTCTGATCTGAATCAAAGAAGATGGTACGATAAGGCGGCATTTTGGCCTGTACGTGGTGTGCTTGAAACCAAAAAAATCAAATGTCCCGAAAGTACATGTATTTTTTTATTTTTTTTGGTGTAACGGCAAGAGAAAATATATGTACACGATATGTGAAAGCTCTAGCTCAATTGCGTTATGATTATAGTTATGTCTTATGACATGAAATTGAAATCTGCAACATGTGCTATTTCGTGAAAAAAGGATCTAAATCGAGTTATTCAAACACACATTTAGACGTGAGGGACCCCTTGGACCAAAATGCCATTTATTTAACCCGATTTTTGGTGGCATTATATCTCCACTACCGGAAAATCTTGTGGTCCAAGGGGTCCTTCGTGTCTAAATGTGTGTTTGAATGACTTGATTTAGACCCTTGTTTCACGAAATAGCACATGCTGCGGGTTTCAATTTCATGTCATAACACAATCGAGCTAGAACTTTCACATATTGTGTACATATATATATTCTTGCTGTTACATGTTTAGGACATTCTATTTTTTCGATTTCAACTACATCACGTATAGGCCAATATGCCGCCTTATCGTACCATCTCCTTTAGAGTTGGCTTTTCACTTTTCTCTCATTTGCATTTTATCAGGGTTGTCGAATTACCGTCTTGATCCGGTTTGCTTTGAATTCCAAATGTAGTTTATTTTTCGTGTGTCATATTGTTTTTTTTTCTTTTATAGATGTTTATATAAACGTGTTCACATCTCGGCAAGGGGTAACAGGGCAAAAATAATCCTTGCATTTGTAGCATTTGTGGAGTTGAGCAACCACTTATTTTGATGTCTTCACTTATACACGAGAAGAAATTTAAACAGTACCTAGTGTAGTAATTTGTATGTAAAACTATGGCTAGTAGGCTTTATATCCTGCACACTGTATTTCTGTTTATCTGAGCATAATATGTTTCATAAATTTACTATGTATATATATACCTCAATTTTTAGGAAACGTGCCAAATCTATCATCTTTATAGTTGCATAATTCCAAGAAGAAAATCTTATCAATTCTCAGAATACAACTACTTACTGGAGATTGTCTTCGTTATTATAGTTTCACTGTTCATGCTAGAAAACGTCTGAAAATGGTACCAAGGGAAGTTACCCCATGTGGGTTAATGATTGAATGGCAACCTGAACACCAGGTTAAAACTGCGTGAATACCATGGTCCACCTTCACACCGACTATGGTCAACCAGTCAAGCATACATGCTAATGGCATAGAGTGTCAGCCCTCGCAATTGGTGTCGGCATTCGGCATTGCTGATGCAAAAAGCTGAAGCAAATGGAGTTTGCTTCAGCCATTTTTGGTTAAGGTAATTTTACAACATTTTCTGCCGTGGCAGTGAGTACCAAAAACATTACATATTAATGAGAGACGACCTTCCTTTACACCATCATGTTATACACTGTATGGAGCGATGTACTAAGTGACCCATACACTGGTTTGACGTCAGCGCTTGACCCCTGTAACCTCTGCTTTGAACGGAGCAAAGCGAGTCATTTGATTGGCTAACGGGAGTACACAAGGTCATCTGTGGATTAATAGTTATACTTTTCGTCGACCACAGCTTCTGACCGTAGAGGGTAGGAGGAGGGAAGGGCCTGGTAGCATGGGTGCGTCAAAAATAACTTTCGCAGAAGGCTGTAATTTCCACAATTACTGGTTGATTTGTTACCTGCTTAGTCATTGGTGGTCTGGCAATGATCGTATTTGAAAATGCCAGTCAGCAGCAGTCTCACGAAATAGGTCGGACAAGCTCAGCATATCACAGGGTCAGTTCTGCGACATAAGTGGTATACAGTACCTGTAACATATATCACTGATCTAGTCTGGTATATTCCAGGTAGGAAATGGCTGCAGAGGCATGGGGTGTTTTTGTTTATCCGGCGTCACTGGCCGATTTGAGCTGTACCGGCTGTCAAATAATCATACAGGCTTTGCTTGCAAAACATGATGCGTCACGTGACCTTCAACCATTTAACTTTAAGTGATGATATTATTCAATTGACTGCATGTTTCATGAAAATTCTGCTATATTGAATTGAAAAGTTGGTATTCCCCAAGCTGAACTTGTAATTTGCAGCAGCGTGTGCATCTGACATAATCATGGCGACCCAGCTGGCGATGATCGGAAATGCATTTATCCATCTGTTCTATTATCGGCAACACCAGAATCGCCGGATAATCGTAACGGCCCCTGCATGCCTGGACAAGACGTAACAGTAATTACATGTAGTACAGTCGGAGTAAGTTAAAACAGTAGGTTTGAGGACAATACATGGGTCACAATTTTCACACAGTCCGCCACCGATTCTTCTCTAATTGGAAGAACTGATTCGCTCCCTTTATTTTTACCGTTTGAATAACAAGAATAGTTTGACGAAGGATTTGAATATTGGTTAGATGTATTATTTGTACTATACCCCTGCTGAGATGTGATTTTATGATTATAGAATGGTACCTTATTTTATACAGAGATCTGGTTGTGGTAACAAGATTGCCACGCTGGATAATATACCATTTATATTCTGTGATTCCGTATAATTGTGGAGTACTAATTAATGTATCCAGCTAAAATTTCCGCTATAGTCAGCTCTAATTTCTAGTTGATATTTTTTATTATTTTTTCGACACCGTTTAGAGGCCCTGGTGGTTTTTGTATGTGTGCTTGCTTATCAAAATCCCTTTATTTATTTAACATTGTAAAATCCCTATATTTCTACATGTGCTACATTTTGTTTTCTTCTGTATATTGGAATTTGTTGATACCAAAGGCTGTTATATTAAATTGAGTGATATTTTCCTCATAATACTAACATATATGTATATTGTGTTGTACTACCATATGGCAGAAGAGAACCCGGAGCCAAGAGTAATGGTCAATTTTAAACAGGCTTTTTTTTTTAAATCGGCCAGTAGAGAACCGAACTTCATCATCTGTAACCATAACTGTATCATCTATAACCAATATATTTTGTTTCCCAAATATCAAGAAACTGGTCCTGAGAACATCACATATGCTTTTTGGTGTTCATACCTTCTTTAAAAGCAGTCTGGTTAAATACTCTAATCCTGTGGAACCTTGGTCATGAAGGTTTGTGGCAGATTTCATGTGAACTAAGTGAATACTGTTTTCCAGATAAAGCTCTCTGATGATTCGATCCCTCAATCGGTGTTCAGTAATTTTCGATTAAAGATTCTGTGAATTCAAATCAAAACAATTTCAAATAAAAATACTGCATTAGATTATATCTATTTAAGTACAATCACCAAATAATTTCTGATAAAAAAATCATTCACATACCATTTTCACCCGTATTCTCTTCACCCCCATATTGTATTTTCTGTGATCGATTTATTAGAGAACTTTCGGTAGTGTTACCACATACACAAGGTGGAGATGTGCCCACCTCATTAGCAGCAGTATCAGTGAAGAGGCACAGTCCAGAATCTTGTGGATGTCTACAAACTCAGAAATGTACATTGAAGAAAATTATGATCCGTTCCTGTACCTCCAATGCCCACAAGTAAAGGACATGTCAGAGAGCATGATATTGTCTGGCATCTGGATGGCAAGGTTAACGTCACGCCACATTATTGACCTTTCCGAGATTCATTTAGACTTTATTCATATTGTAAACATTGAGAACAGAGATATAAGAGGTTTGCTACATGTGTATTGATCGGTGTATGTTTAATGTGAACAGTTTGTGTTAATATACCACATGATGACCCCAACCAGCAAGCATGCTCATTTATATATACCAATATTTGTATATTAAATGATATATTTATACAGTGTGTTTGTGTGTCAAACAGATCTTCGAGTATATACTGGATTATTATTATTGTGGCATTGTCTATATTTTATTGCATTGTCATTCTCCTGTCCCAGTTATTATGGTTCATGACTGAAACGGGAAAACGTAACCAAATTTTAACCTCTTGAATCCTTGCAGAATAGCGGCAAATTATAAATAGAAATTGTGTATTCGCTTAAATGTTAAGTTGTCACATAGCTGGTAGTTTATCAAGTTCTCGTTGGGCCCACATAAGTTTCTCTTTTATTACCGGTACTGACTTTACGGTTTCTTTGTGTTCCTTTCAGATTCGTAATTCTTGGCTCTTTTCATACTTAACGGGCTAAAATAAAACCCAGAAACGGCCCCTTCTTCAATCAGGTGACCCATGTGGAGACTAGGATAGCCAACTCGACCACGACAGCAAATCAAATGTTGTGTGTTCTTGGCTGGAGTATTGTACATGTGCGACACATACATTGTTTGGATGAATCCATTTTTACAAGTCCTTCATACAATGACTATCCCAAACATCAGGTTCTTGGAGTAATCTATGGTAAAGCGAATAGTTTTCAGCAGCATGTGTTACAGTGTTGTAGGAAAGCCAAGTGTATGACATCATTGTCGATTATTCTTCCAAACATATGTGAACTAATGGCGAGATCCCGATATTCTGTAATGCCATTGGTTGTCATGCCCCAGTGATTTCAGGAACCAGCAGAATGGGTTACTTTGGGAAGTATGTTTCAGTGCTCCTATGCTTACTATCTGGGAGAAGTTCAGAATGGGCTAAACTGGGAGATATTAGGCAAATATGCTTGCTTCATTTATACTGGGATATATGGGTATTGTGCTTACATTAGAACACATTTTGGTGTGTTATAGTTGGAAATATAGATGAGGGGTTCAGTAAATCGTGTACTTGTGAATATATTAATGAAAGGAGAACTGTAGCAAGTACTACCCAAAGTGACTCGGACTGCCGGTCTGAAATCACTGGGGTGTGAATACCAGCACCATTCCAGCATATTGGGACTTCACCATTCTATTTCAAGAGTCCTGATTAATGCTTGCTCATAAATTAATGTTAATGCTTTCCTGCTAAGCTCAGATAAAGAGTTTGTTGATGAAACATGAAAGGCTATCTTGTAGGGTAGATATGGCACCTTGAATTTACCCTTAATATTCCAAGTCAATTCCTTGTGCCATGGTGAAAACTTGGTAAGATAAAGTTTTGGAAGTGTAGGAATCATACAGTCTAGACTCGTTATAAAAAGCGGTCAATCATTTGTCCCCAAATTTGAAAGCTGCCTTGTCGAATAATCACGCAATATTGAATGGTCTAAAGTATACTAAAGCTAACATAGTTTTGCAGTCAGATGTGGAATCTGTTGGAAGGCATGTTACTTTTTAATCCGAGCTTTACCATGTTAACAGCATGTAGTAATGTTTGGATGGATTATATTCGGGAGAATTGTTTGATCCGACTGCCTAACACATTTAAATTGAACACAATAACGTGTTAAGTGAAATTGGTACTTTGTGACATGTTTTAATAAAGATTGATGAATTATTTTCGAAATTTGACATATTATTTCAAATAACTTAACCTAATTTTTGTTCTCACTTTATTTTGGGGGACAAGAAATTGACCGCGCTATATCTGAATTCGCATTTTATCAAGGCACTTCATGGCGAGGTTAGACTGTACCAGTATTGCATCTTCCAGCATGTTCGGAGAGCTAGCACAGGCATTTTTGTACTTTCTAATTTGACAATATATTTGTACATGATATTGTGTTGCCAAGATCTCCAATGGTCTTCATTAACCTTTTGTCACCATCTGTGGGTTGTTGAAATTAGTATTGGAGCCAAAAGTCTTTGAATTATCGAAAGAAAAACTTAAAAAATAGAAGTCTGATCTGAGGTGGTTAATCCTTTTCCGCATTTGTCGCAGTAGTTATATTTCTTCCAAATGCTATTTTGTACGACTACCCTGTATATGCTGCTGCTTATCCAAGGACAATGCTGTCTCTGCTAGTATCTTCATCTTAGTAAGGGTATTTTGTGAAACCAGCAGTCCTGAAAGTATACAGAATACCATACCACTTGCATGAAGGAGATGTTAATAATTGTTCCCTTTGTACTTTTTACACATTTCCAACGTATGAAATATCCTACAATTTAAAGAAATAGATACGACAGTGTGGTAATTTGCTTCAACCGTAGTGAAGTTAGCCAAGCATTGATGATTGTTTCTATTCATGTATTACCTTGTACAGTTGAGTATTTACTACTTATCCATTCACGAACATCTCCAGCACGAATATGTGGCTGCCCTGATGTTCATATCATTGTCCACATCTCTAAATTTCAATTATCAACATTTTCCCAGAATAAATCCGTTAAGCTCTTTACCCACAAGTGTTCTTTATTCACTTCAACAATTTGGTACGATGGTCATTTCTCCTTAAAGGTGAACTGAAAAGCTTTCCAATGTTCTGTTAAAATGTCATAAAACAAGAACTTCTATAGTTATTACAATTATGTGTGGTAATAGTTCTGTGGGTTATTGTTTTATTTTGGGTATATGAGAAGTCAAAACTTATACCGAGAGCCAGAACTTTTAAAAACGTCATCGCTTGCCTCCCGTTGTTTTTGGAACGTCATGACGTTATAGTGGTCCTCGTTCATTCATCCGACGTAGCATGACGTCACATTTGAATAAAACTTGAATGAAGGGGACCACTATAACGTCATAACGTTCTACAAACCAAGAGAGACAAGCGATGCAAGTTTTCAAGACGGATTTATAACAGGATAACTTAAATATTGTTATTAGTACAATTTTGCAAACTATATTTGCCCCAAAAACGTATAAAAGTTATGTCACATAAGACAAGATGTATATAAGCAACAATTTAGATAAAATTAAAAGCTTTGCAGTTCACCTTTAATAACTCCTTATGTATTGTTCCACGACATGATAACTTTTCAGTGTTCAACTGTTGTTACAAGATGACCATTTTCACCTTCATTTTTATAGTGGTTTAACCTGTCCAATGTGTTTACTACAGATGGTCTATGCATCATACTCAAAATCATCTGCCTGGGCCTTTACCCCGGTGGGCAGTAACCACCTGATGTGAGAGTTGTTATAAATTTCATCTGGGTGTCGATCTAGATGCCAGTACACATGCAGCTTGAATGTTTATTTAACAACGATCAAAGACTTATCTTCGTGAGCTCAATGGTTTCTCATACACCATTTTAAATTGTCAGTTTCTGTAGGCTAAAACCACTGGTGCATTGGACTGTCTGAAGCTCTGTAGGCCTACCTTAAAATCATCTTCACGACGTCGCGGTTTCTATTTGTGAGCCAAAGGCGAACTATCATATAGATAGAGATACATCTGGTTTTAGCGAGGATGACCTTAAATAGGCATTGAAAAGGTCGGAGTACAGATATCTGTACACCTGCAAATGACTCAAAATGACCTGGTGATATGTTATGGTGAACTTTCTCAGCTTTCTCAGCTTGGTTGGACTATTTAAATACTGTCCTAACACATTGACCATAGACTGTCGAGTGATTGCACCTTTTTTCACCATTTCTATTGGGTGAGTGAGTGAGTGAATAGAATTAAACATCGCTTTCAACAATATTTCAGCTAGTGACGAACCAACTAAGCACCACCCAGCCAAGTTGCGTTCCTGCTACTTCGAAGAAGAAATCTTTGAAGCAGCATGGAACCTGACACCCTCCATCCACCCTATAAAACACAGACAGCGCACAAGACACAGACAGGACGCTTACATTGGTGCAATAAAGACAAGTGATATTACAGTGCTAGACATCACATTATCAAGTTCCTGTTGCTTCTCAGCAAAATGCATTGAAGCAACAGGAACGTGAACCCACCCAACCACTCGCCCATTTCTATTGGGGAGCTTCTTGAAATTAGGGCAGGAGTTCCTTGAAAGGAATGGCATATGCCAGTTATCCAAATGGGATACACTATGCCCAGTGTGGTGTTCTGATCAGCATGGAAAGGAGTTCCAATTTGAATGGCATATGCCATTCCCTCTGTGCTATTGTATGGCAAGTCATATGCCATCCTTTCTTTGGTGAGTTCGAAAATGGATGTCGGGGGAGTTCCTTGGAGTTCCCACTAGGCGCACCATGCCACAACATTTGGAATACCTTGTGTCATTTCCTAGTACGCCCTAATTTCAAGAAGCTTCCGAAGATCATATCACTACCCAGGGGCATGCACTCTTACACAGCTCCCTTCCTCTGAGCTTAAATCTCTGACCCCTGGCCAAACAGAGACAGATAGTACATGTAGAATGTCTTTGGCTGGGGTCAGAGAATTTATCGCTTCAAAACATAATATTGTGCACAGTTATCCAGGAGTGAACTCGGAAACATATACGAGTATTAACCATTCTGATCATCTGAACTCTCAAGATAATTTGAGGAAATCCTGAAGTTAACTCGACCAGGAACAGAGCTCATACTGCTCTGCCTCAATGAATTCCATGATTTTCCAGGAATTTTCAAATCTGAAAATACCGTTACCATACTTTCCTGTATTAAATTCAGAAAGACTCACAAAAACATTGAATTGACCATCTAGGTTTAATGAAATGTTACAATGACATGATTGACATATAGCTGCAGTATTTCTGATAGCACATATGAACTATTGGTACATATCTGACTCTCTCGCTGCGACATGGAGTACCCTGGTCAGTAAGCATGACCACTACGAAACTCTTCAAACCGACTATCACCACTGCCATTATTGCATGACAGTCACTCGTGATATGACCGACATCATTGTCAATTATATCTGTTCCTGTTTGTTTTCCTTGTCATTCCCCAATGATTCAGGTTACAAGAGATGAAGTCCAGCCTTGGAGATTGACCATCAAATGAGATCAGATATGCATTCTCTTGTATTTCACAAGATGGAACAAGGAGTTGTGTTTATGAGCAGTCTCTGTAACCATTGAGCAGGTTGACTAAATCAAGACTCCAGTTCACTGATTACTATTGATGATCAGTGACATACACTATGGTATTGTAGTTACAGGGCATCAACTACTTCAAAATACACAAATTCTTCCAAGTTGAACCCATATGTATATAAGAGTATTGTGGGACTTGCACAATGCCCATTTATCCAATCAGATTCTGTGACTACCACTTCCTGTTTTCGACTTTGGCCTGGTTAACCAATCAACAGCCAGAACTAGCACTTCCAGTTTATCTTTTGGTCATGTTGTGCAAGCCTCTCACTATCAAGCCATCTTGGATAGTTGTGTTGACCGACTAGTTTGCCGTAGTAACCAGGAGGACCATGGTGTGCACACCTCAGACAGGTGATAATCTGACCAGATAGGAGTCACTGACTGTTATGTAACGGACCCAGCGGTACGGCACATACGACCGTTCCCTATCGAACACTCGCAGAAACCTTATATGAAGTCCAGAGGATGTTAATCCAGAAATTTCAAACTCCATAGCAACCGGTCCAACGTCCTTCCTCTTCAGTCTGTGCTCACCCTGACTGATCAGCTGAAAGATAAAGGAAATCAGACCTGTATTCATAAATATGTCAACAAAACTCGTCTTCATTTTATCAAGCAAATGACATGGGCTCGTTCATCAGAATGGTTACCGCTCCGGTATTCCATGCAGTAGACAGGTTATGGCCGGCATCGACGGTTCAAAATTCGTTCTGGATCTAGTATCATTCTCCACATTGTGGGATGTATTGGGTCCGAAATAAACACCCGCAGACTTGGAGAATGACCGACCATTGCCCAATGAAGGGCAACCTGAACTGTGATAACCAATCAATCTGCTGTAATTATCAGCCAATAGAATTTGAATTCAAATTCAGTCCGTAATGGGAGAGAATAAAATGCTGGTCTGTACCAGATTACTGTATGGAATATAAGGGAGGTAACCGGTCTATTCGTTCATAAGCCTGACTACAGAGAGTGAATAAGCAATGAATCTATCAGGATTCCAAGAGTATTAGGCCAAGTACGGTAGTGATTTCCATATTTCAAAATGAGAGGAGGACTATATGCTTACCCTGAATCTGGCGATGTGTTCTATACCTCCGGTGAACTTCTTAATTCTCCAAACCACCTGTCCTGTAGATGTCATCAACTCTGCAGCTTGGCCTGACCCACTCAACTGTTGAGTTATACTGGAACAGTGAAAACCAATACTTCATCAACAATAACTCTGCATTTACAATATAGTGAATAACATATATGAAATATACTGGAAATAATATCAGGTTCAGTGAAACTGACCCCTGAAAAAATGGAATACTGCCAAAATCGACCATAATCTTTGTCCCAATACAATCTGCATGGAAGATGTCAATTCACCTTCATTCTTTATCAGGCAATTGTTTATGTATCTAACAAACACCTTCCCTTAAAAATAGGGATGAATACCATACAAGCCAACTTTGAAAACATAGGTTACCTATGTTACCATCAACTAGGTTCGGTAATGACATGTCCGATCAGATATTTCTGTAGATTGCTGACACGCCTGTGTAACTGATGCTTACCTAGTGACCTGCTTGGAGACTGGAATCTTGACGAACACATTGACAGCATGGATATTACCTGGAAACACGCCCCTTATCCTTACCACCACCTCTGTGTCCCTGACAATATAAAACCACGAGAATGACAGATGTATCTAGCTTTGAAAACATTGTTTGACTGAAGTTGGGTATTGACTTTTCATGAGTGCAAGGAAATATGTTTGAATGCAGCCTAAACTTCGGGATGGGAATATTAACTTGTTCACAGGGTGACCATGAAATTGCTGTGATTAGCTAGAAGGTTACTGACACATTGTCCTGACTGTTGTCTTCAATAGTCCTGTTGAAGGCAGGGTTAGTACAGCTCAGTCTGTATCAAATTCCAGAACTTTTAAGAACCATTTTTACTCCCTTTCAAGGACCAGTTCCTTAGTATCAGTGAAGTAAAAATCTCCAAAAGGTCAGATTACTCGCCCCCTGATGAAATTTATTTCAGTTACTTCACACAGTTTGTCACAAAAACATTTTTTTTGAACACTGTCAAGTCAGTTTGATTAGTCTTCTATATTTTTAAGTTTCTGAAAATACATTTCTTAACTTGAACTCATTATCCAGTTATTGCGGTCTCATATCCACCTTTATGCAAGGTTCACTAGATAGCCTTGTCGAAAAAATCTTAGGCGTGGTGGTATCATGCCCTTTACAGATGGCAGGCTGCCCGACAGGGCACCTACTAACTACTCAGTATAGATTCAACAGTTTTAAGAAGAACCAAGCGGAGTGTGCCCATTCATGAAGTCCTGTTGGTTGGAGATGTCACCAGCTGAATGCGGTCACCATTTTTAACTCTTACAACTCTGCTCGGCGAATGGGTTACTTAGACCTCACTTGGGTCTTACTCGAAAATTACATTACCAACCCGGCGAATGACACTTTCACTTACCAAGATCAGATAGAGCTCATGTGAGACAAACACGCCAATATGCAATAGTTCATTAGCTGGTTGCTTGGCCAGAGGTTGCCTTAATAATGGGTAAGAGTCACTAGGAAGCAGATATCCACCTTCAACTAACAAAAATATCTGAGCAGTAGCCGTATCTCGATTTCAACAAAACGTTATCAACATACCTGGACTGCTCTGCATCTCCTACAAAGACTCGTACCTGGAATGGCACCCCAGATGGCAAGTCACCATTGATGGTATACGTCAACACAGCAAACTGGGGAAATACATCAAATAACACTCTTATAAATATGAATTGCAAAATATCAACGTTTTCCTGAATATATTTCATATTCCTGAATATCCAATGTTCTAAAGCATCTGCCTGTTCTTCAGCATTGAAGGCATAGGAAGATTTCTGTCGTATATGTTACTTTTCCGTCCTCTAACTGCCAAGATAATGGATGGTAAAACGGAATTGCCTATTGTTTTGGGACGAAGCCGCAGGCCGAGTCCTAAAACACAAAAGGCAATTCCGTTTTACCATCCATTATCTTGGCAGTTAGAGGACGGAAAAGTTACATTTATTTCTATTCTAAAACATCATTTACAAATCTTACCAATGCTAAATAACTGAATAATAAACGTGGTCATCATACTCATTTGAAAATTCAATTACCCCTAACAACAAACTCTGATAGACCCGTCCAGATCATCTTTTCTGGTGTTCCACTGGGGCCGGTCTATTCTCTCAGACGAGGGGTGTGGAGGTTGGGGGGTTGATGAAGCTCAGGGAAAGATATTCCTGTATTTCAGTGCAGAGACAATGTTTACTCTCATTTTAAAAATTACAGACTTCATGTGGACGCGATCTTATGTGCGATGAAGAACCATTTATACCAGATTCCAATAATTATCCCACACCGATTACGCTGTTGATGTGTACGACCTCGAGACAGTTGCCATCACAGTTTTGCTGGCTCCGCCCTCGACCAGCGCGTGTGTCTACTGCCGACACAAGAGCACTACCGAATGATTGTGATGAATTCTGAAAATTCTGAAGGATTTTTTTATTATACGAGATAAGATACACACTCCCTGAAATTTTCTGTCAAGTTGCCAAGCAATTTACAGACCCATATATTAACATAATTTAGCTAAAAGAGGTGCACCGCCTCCTGTGAACAGCGGTCCGTCTGAAATCTATCTTGAGTGACAGCTGTCGTCATTGCAATGTTGTGATTTCTGCACGTGCGTCATTCATAAATTTACTGCGATTGCCACGCCCTCGAATACACAGACTCGGTGAAATGGCAAGAATCATGTGAAATAATTCGCACTTGTAAGCCTTTCGAGTCGCAAAACTAAAGTGAAAGCAGATAATGTAGTCAATGATCTATTGAAAGTCGAAAATCGCTGTTATCATTGCAATGTTGCAATTCTGCATGCGCTTCACTCATAAATTTGCCACGCCCTCGGATATACAGACTCCGCGAAACGAAAAGAATCATGCGAAATGATTAAAATTTGAGAGCTTTTCGAGTCATAAAACTAAGTGAAATACAGATAATGAAGTAAATAGTCAACTGAAAGTCAAAAGTCGCGAGTAATTCTCACTTATAGCCATTAACTATGGAGCAGACGGTGCGATAACCTAGCCACCCCATCCAAATCATATTTGGAATAGGTCCATTTTAGAATAGAGTCACGTGAGGAAGGGTACTATATCGTCCAATATAGGACAGCAACCTCTCTATGCTTTAAATGCTAAAGATCAGGCAGATGCTTTAGAATGGACAATATACTACCCTTTCTCATGTGACTATTCCAAAATCGACCTATTCCAAATACGATTTGGACAGGGTGGATAGGTTAATGCACCGTCTGCGCCAAAGTGAATGGCTATAAATGAGAATTACTCCCGACTTTTGACCTTCAGTAGATTATTTACTTCTTTATCTGTATTTCACTTAGTTTTGTGACTCGAAAAACTCTAAAATTTGAATCATTTTGCATGATTCTTGCGTTTCGCTGAGTCTGTATATCCGAGGGTGTGGCAAATTTATGAGTGAAGCGCGTGCAGAATTGCAACATTCCAATGATAACAGCTATCACTCATACACACTCTCCGCTGTTCACACGAGGTGATGCACCGGTTTTAGCTAAGTTACGTTGAATGGGGCTGTACATTGCTTGTTGAACTTGACAGAAAATTTTGGGGAGTGAAACACTTATCTCGTACAATGAAAAATCTCCCAGAATTTTCCCAATCCATCAGAATCAATCGGCAGAGCTCTTGTGTCAGCTGAAAACTCACGCGCCTGCTTGAGGGCAGAGTCAGCAAAACTGTGATGGCAACTTTCTGGAGCTCGTACAGATCAACGCCGTACTCAGTCATGTCAGTGTGAGATAATTTTTGGAATCTCCTATAAATGATTCTTCATCACATAAGATCATGTCGACACAGGGTCTGTAATTTTTAAAACGACAGTAAAACATTTTCTCTGCACTGAAATACTGGAATTCTTCAAAATTTATTCTTCCCCTCGCCTGACCAGTGGAACACCAGATCACCAGACACCTGGACGGGTCTATTAGAGTTTGTTATCAGGGATAATTGAATTTCAAATGAGTATGATGGCCACATTTATTCTTCAATTTATCATAATGACATTAGTAAATAATGCTTTATGATAGAAATATGTTAGTTGTCCATCCTCCAACTGCTTAGATAATGCATGGTGAAACATAGCCCAGGAATGGCTGTAGTCTCGAATGGCTCTGTAATCGACTACAGCCAAGGTTCCTCCTATAGACAATACATCCCACACATTGAACTTTGAATGACGTTGTCCAATATCCTAACTGCACACGAAATAAAACGGCAGCGAATAGTAATAAACTATACCTCATTTCCTCTACATTGGTCCTTCCCGCCGCCTGCCAACTCTCAACACTTAATAATTCCTCGTTCTTGAGATATCATCTTTTAATCACACCTTCACGGAGTTTTCTGACATATTTTGAATGTCTCCAATAGCCACGCCCACGTACACGCGCATTCGTTAAACCGTCATCGACTTGACCTGAATAAATACGCATGCGCCACGGCTTGTTTTCAAAGAGACCGCCATCTCCGGTGAAGTCCGTGCAAGGGAAATTTACGTCACTGACAGTTGAATGGCAGTCAGCTGAATATTCAAATCCCTGAGAATCTTGAACAATTGATGATAACTTAAGAATGAGGGAATACCGAGAGTTCTAACTTGGAGGGAAGTGACAAAAGACTACAAGGATAATAACGAGATACATTTTATTATCACCAGCTACTGTGTTCTTGTACGTGCAGCCGTTAAATCTTCCGAAACACAGGCGTTTCGGAGGTCAAAATTTCGTGGACGAAATGTGATGGGAAGGAACTACAGCTGTGTAGGGAAGAACCGCCACGCCCACCTACACAGCAAAGGTTCTATAGCTAGGTGAAACAAGATTGCCTTTATGTTTTAGGATGGAAAAATGAAAAATTTGAAAATCAATTTTCCTATTTCTAAGCTTAAACTTACCTTCACATACCTTATTGCTATCATGTTCCTACGCGATTGCTCTATTGTAAAACTTTACCACAGAACCAAAAGAAATAGTCCCTGTAATGCCCAATGCCCATGCGCGAGTACCCAGAACCCTCTCTGTCTGACCACGTGACTTCCTTCTTTCCTATTCAACCGCAGTGTGAATAACCCATCAGCGGGGAGGCTGGGAGGGCCATCACAGTATGTGAAGGTAAGTTTAAGCTTAGAAATAGGAAAATTGATTTTCAAATTTTTCATATTTCTTGCGCTGTAAAACTTACCTTCACATACCTTATTGCTAGAATATCATAGCAGGAGGAGGGAAATAGTGGTCAAAACAGAAAAGGTCTCAAGCATAGGCGAAGGATAAAACAGGAGTCAGCGAGATAATCGAGTGCCATAAAGACATGTAGCATGACGGTATGGCCATCGATATAATCACCCAGCCCAATATATATATAATAATTAGCGGGCCTAGTGAATAGCTGACAAGCACTAGACCGAAACCTCCCGCCCCCCCCTCTTTTTTTTTGAAAATTTGGGGAGAGCAGCCACTTACCAGATTTTTTAAAAAATGGTAAAACCACTAGGAGGTCTAGTGCGTTGAGGACGGGTCTGCAACAGACTGGGCAGCCACTAGGGGTCCCAGCGAGTAGATGTCCCGTCGTTGAAGCGTCAAATCCCGGAGGTAGTGTGATACAAAGGTTAAGTTACTCCTCCAGTAGCAGGCCCTCATGATGTCTGACACGGATCTATTGGTCCATAGAGGCCAGGATGCCGCCATGGCCCTGACCTCATGGGTGGAGACCTTGGATAAAGTAGTTACCTCAAGTGGTACGTCCGTATACGCCAAACGAATTGTTTTGGAAAGCCAGGCAGATATGGTATTTTTAGATATCTCCTGCTTTGAAGAGGGCCCAAAAGGGATGAATAGACGCACCCGCCCGGCTCTCATATGCTCCACACGGGCCAGGTATCAGGAGAGAGCTCTGACGGGGCAGAGGACTCTGTCGTCGTCAACAGCTGCGGACAGGATGTTGGACAGAGCCGGGATGACGAACTCTCTCGGAAGGTTGTCGTAGAGTGACTGGTTCTTAGCAACAAACTCCGGGAGAGTAGATAACGCCACCCAGGTCCACTTAGGGTTGTATCTCAAAGACCTGAAGTCCAAGGCATGGATTTCTGATATGCGGGCGGCAGATGCAAAGGCGATCAGAAAGACGGTCTTGTAGGAGAGAAACTTCATCTCACAGGTGCCGATGGGTTCGAAGGGCGGCAAGGACAGGCGCCTAAGAACCAGTGCCAAATCCCATTTAGGAAGCTGCGGCGTCGGAGTAGGCCTCTCCACCCGAAAGGAACGAAGAAGGGCGGAAAGGTTGACGTCGAGTGATGGGTTGACACCTGTGGTCAATTGAAGTACCCTGGAGATAGCGGACCGATAGCCGTCGACCGTGGCCGGAACAAGCTGCCTGTCATGAAACAGATGCAAAAGGAAGTCTGCTACCTGCTGAACAGAGGCAGAGGTTGGAACAATTCCACGTCCAAAACACCAGGTAGCGAAGGACTTCCACTTGTTCTGGTACACCGCAGTCATTGATGCTCTGGTGGACCGGACCATCCTTTCGGACGCTTCGACAGAAAATCCAGCCTCAACGAGCTGATGCTGGAGCACTTGAACGCGGTCAGTTGAAATAGACCGGGATTCGAGTGGTATAGGCTGGATCTCGGCTGACGAAGCAGGTTCCACCAAAGCGGCAGCCGACGAGGTACGTCTATGAGAAGATCCATTAGGTCTGCAAACCATGGGCGAGTGGGCCACCACGGAGCCACAAGGTAGACCACGCACGGCTGTGCTTGGATCTTCCGGAGGACTTGCGACAAGATTGCTGGCGGCGGGTAAGCGTACGCAATCATGCCGGACCAGTCCAAAGACAGGGCGTCGACTGCCAGGGCTGCTGGATCCGGAACGGGAGACACATAGGCCGGAAGTAGATGGTTCCAACGGGTGGTGAACAGATCCACATTCGGCGTCTCCCATATCCGAGACATCTGGGCTAAGATGTCTTCGTGAAGCTGCCACTCGGTCGATATTATCTGATTCGGTCTGGATAATGTGTCGGCCTGCACGTTCAGATGACCGGGAATGTGGCGAGCTCGCACAGAAATTTCGTTGTCCAAACAGAGGTTGAAAAATTTCTGTGCCTGATCCAGCAGTTGGGGAGAATGAGTTCCTCCCTGCTTGTTTATGTAGGTGAGGACTGTCGTTTTGTCCGTTGCTACTAACAAGCGTTGGTTCTTGAGGTCTGGAAGAAATCTCTGTATGGCCAGGGTTACGGCCTGGAATTCCAATACATTGATATGCATCTTCCTCTGGCTGTCGTTCCACAAGCCGGATAATGACCTCGAACCCAAATGTGCTCCCCATCCTTCCATCGATGCGTCCGTGAACAGTTGACGGGACGGCTGAAAGGGTAGGAAGGAGACACCTATCATCACGTTCTCCGGCTGCAGCCACCAGCGCAGGAGACGTTTGACATCCTCTGTCACAGGGACAGTCGGATACAGGTGTCGTTTCGGCCAAAAGTTGTTGAGGTGCATCATCAACGGCCGAAGCTGCAAGCGGCCTCGAGGCGTTACATCCTGAGTCGATGTTAACAGGCCGATAATCGCAGCGAATTGGAGAGCACGTCTGTGCGATGCTGACAGGAATGTCGGCACCGACGTCAGAATTTTCTTCCAGCGGTCTTCCGGAGGTTTCGGTAACGCTGAAAGGGTGTCGTAGGAAACTCCGAGAAAGACTTGAGACTGGGATGGTGTCAACTCTGATTTGCCCTCGTGAGGAAGATAGCCCAGAGCAACAAGCATCTCCCAAACGAATTTGGTGTCCTTGCGGAGTTCTTCCCTGCACTGATTCCGTAGTAGAGAATCGTCGAGGTAAAAATGATACTTGAGACCTCTGGTGTGCAGGAATGACGCCACCGGGTTGAAAACTCTGGTGAAGACCCAAGGGGACGTGGATAGTCCGAAAGGGAGCACAAGTAACTGGAACTTCCGGTTGCCAACCAGGAAGCGCAGATATTTGTGATGAGCCCTGTAGATCGGAACATGCAGGTATGCATCTTGGAGGTCGAGAGACGTCATCCAGTCCCCTTGTAACAGAGCCGAACGAATAGACCGGAACGACTCCATCCGGAAATGAGGAGGTGGGGCCAAGAAGTCCTTGTTTAACCGGCGTAGGTTTATGACCATACGCATTTCGGTGGTGTTCTTCTTGGGGACCAGGAACACCGGAGAATAAAAGCCCGGGGACATATCGGTTGGCGGAAGTTCTATAGCGGCACCCTTCACTACCAACTTGTCCACGGACCTCTGAATCTCCATCAGGTGCTCCCGACACACAGGAATTCAGGTGACGAAGTCAACGGGGGAGTTGTGGCGAACTCCAGCCGATACCCATGACGTAGGGTGTTCAACACCCACGAATCCACCTGGATTGCCTCCCAATTCCGCCAAAAACTTGCAAGTCTCCCGCATACCGGAAGCGCCGGATCTGGTAGAATTGGGAACAGCGGCAACGTGCGGTCTCGCCATGCAGAACGAACATCTGCATGGCCCGTGCCCTCATTTCTTGGGGGCTTTAGCGGACTTCCCTTTTCCACCTCCACGTTTAGAGTGGCCGCTCCCCCCTCCCTTCGAACCTCCGCCTGATTTCGAAGAGGTGGGCGCATCCTTTTTGGTACCAGCCCCGGAAGAAGAACTTGAAGAAGCTTTCTTCGGGGTCGAGGAAGACGACGTCGAGGTCTCTGGGGCCGATCGCTTCCTCTGTTGAGGTGCAAAATAGGAGTGCGTGGTCCTGGCAGCGAACATTTCATTCTGCAGCACTGGGATAATACCCGCAAACAGAAGTCCCGAGGCGGGGGACTGCTCCCTTAAGGCTGATCTCACACTGGCCGGGGTATACGTAGGCAGGGCCGTCGCCAGTGAGACGCCTTAGGTGTACGAACATAGCGGACATGAAGACTGAAGATGCCATCAAGTCCGCGTTCCGCACGCGCAGCTGCCATCAGGAAGTCCTTCATCAGGTTGACGTCATCGACAGGAATGGAAACAAAACCGGAAGTTGACGTCTGAGGTATGCGATTAAGTATCGTACGAATGGCATATAAAAACCAGTCTAGATGGGAAGTAATCGCTACCTCCTGTCTCGAAGTGTCCTCCAGGAGACAAATCTGACGAACAGAAAGAGGAATATCCTTCTTAGGCGGAGTGGCTCCAATAAACTGATCGAGTTCTGGTTCCTGGACCGCAGCTCGATCATGCCAGGGTGAACCGTGCACTGAATAGGACCGAAAAACGGGTCGCTCCAGCGGGAAGACACCAGTAGATTTCTTAAACAGAGATCTAGATTCCCGTTGTCGTTGCCTCTCAACTTGGGTCTTAGGCAGAGAGAAGGCATCCCGCATGCGCTCAGCACATTCAAAAACGGCTCTGGACGGCGGAAGTGATGTGCGATGAGTAGGCTCTTGTCTGAGATCCGACATCGCAGTGACCCTTCTCGATTCCACAACTGGCGGAGGAGTCATATCCGGAAATAACTCGTAGAGGCGTGCCAATATTTCAGAATAACTGGACGCCGCGAGATCCGGATCAGCATCAAACAAGGAAGTCCGTTCTTCCGCTTCCGGCTCAGCGTTAGCCACTGTCACAGGATCTGCAGAGGTAAACCTGGGCACAAACGAAGGAGGTGTAGGTCTACTACCCCACGAGAGATCAAGTGGTAGCTGAGCTTGGGTAGCAGAAGTCGGCCGTCTTGATGACACGGGGCGAGGTTGATAGCCAGCCCACTCAGGGACCGGAAGTGGTGGTGGTGGTGGAGGCATCAACATGTCACGTTGAAGGGCTGCAAAATCAGCAGATAATCTATTAAACCTGTCGGACAGGCTGGCAGAAATAGATGCTGCCTATTAGAAGGAGGAAGTAAGGCGGAACCGGAAGCAGCCGCATACTGTGACATCGCAGGCCTAGCTGGGTATCTAGGCAGATGTGGGTGAGCAACCCTAACTTGCCGTCTCGGTATAGGCGCATGATATGGCATAGCATATCTGACAGGCCTAGGAGATGGAGAACGGAAGTAAGCACCCGATGTACCGGAAGTCGGACGTGTAGGTATACGTGCAGGAGGATACACTCGACGGGGTACATCAAATGGTCGGGCTACAGAAGCCACCGAAGAATACGATGTAGGCCTATATACTGCACTACGCACAGGAAGTGGAGAGTACGGAGGCGCAGTATAGGGATCAGCCGGACTGCTATACACCGATGACGTAACCGGAAGTCTGTACATTGATGACGTACCTCGAGTATCATACATCGATGAAAGACTCGGAACACCATATACCGATGAAGTAACAGGAACATCGTACGTAGAGGCAGTCCTATAGTAGGATGTAGTGGCCGACGTCGGAGCATGCGCAGGAAGAGCAGCGGAAGTTCCGATGTGAGACGATGATACCGGAAGGTAAGATGATACCGGAAGGTATGATGTAAGAGGTTGCATGTAAGCATCCGATATAATCGGAGCTACCATAGGCCGGAAGTCGTAGCTGAACACAGGCATACGTGGAAGATGTACCGGTTGAGTAAGCTGCGGGGGTGCTGACAACGGCTGTTGCAGAGGCGCCCTGGATAGTTTCGGCACATTCAGAAGTGAATGGCGAGACTCAGCAAAACCGGAAACAGGTGTAATAATCACCGTAGACTGCACAGGAACTGGTGATATTACAGTCGATGAAGCAGCAGGCATCTCCGTAATTTTTGTAGACGCAGATGGGCTGGACCGAGATGTTGACAGATTCTCCGGAAGTGACGGATCCTTGACTGGGGGTATAGCCACACTCTCCGGGTTCACTATCCTGAATAGGGGACCTTTGGTCGGAAGTGACGTCACAGATGATGGATCAGAGGTAGCCGTCAAGGTCAAGGGCGTCCCGTGCAATACTTTACCTGCAGGATGCCCGCCATCTTTGTTCCCCACCTTGGTCCCTCAAACAGAATTAGTGCATGGAGGAGGAGAAATTGTAACAACATTCGGTAATTTACGAGGCGAAATTAACTCCGTATCTTGGGTTACGGACATATCAACAGAGGCAGACTCATCCGGCTCGTTCACAGTGGAGCGAGACGGAGAGGCGACCAAGCTCTCGGCCCTAACAAAGCCGGGCGGCAGCAGAATTTCTCCGGCATAAGAACCGACAAGATACTGTTCGAATATATTGTCGGGCCATAGCTCACATTCCGCACATTTAGCATACTGATCGCACCAAACACCTCTACACGGCGGACATGCTGAGTGCGGGTCCGTCGTGGGTTTAGACTGTCCACAAAGAACACAGAAGACGGACGCCATCTTTATTATGATTCCAACGTATACTCCCTGGCATTTGCAGAAGTCCAGGTAGGTATCCAGAATCACAGGAATTTGGTAATATTCCACTCTCTTCTCCAGGTAAATATCCCAGGGAATCTCCGAGGTAATCCAAGGTAATGAACTAGGAATTGCGTGGTACTCCAGATGTAGATCTTGAGACTTTTTTTACAGAGCACTAGAAACTACGTCTGACCGCTATGGTTGTAGAGGAAAAAAGGAAGTCACGTTGTCAGACAGAGAGGGTTCTGGGTACTCGCGCATGGGCATTGGGCATTACAGGGACTATTTCTTTTGGTTCTGTGGTAAGTTTTTACAATAGAGCAATCGCGTAGGAACACGATAGCAATAAGGTATGTGAAGGTAAGTTTTACAGCGCAAGAAATCTTACATTTATTTGTTAAATATCACATGTACGCCTATTCCTGAATATCCAATATTAATATATTGATTAGAGTGTCTCCCTATAAAAATTGTAATGAGATAAAACTGCATATTCCCCAGTCACGTGGGTGTATATTCCACCCTTCATGGAATAAATATTTCCCCCATCTAATTGTAAGCAGAATCGTACACAAGCACATTACTGGAGTAGCTAACAAGCGTCGTCGAACAACTATACGTGCATTGCGATATTTACACAATAGTAGTGAAGCATCTCCGAATCAGTAGACTCTCATGCATGATAAATTATGTTGCACACTGAAAACAACTAACTCAGAAGGATCGCGCTCTTGCAAAATAAACATTAAACATTATTTTGCTCAAGAGATAATAGATTTGCACAGAGTTAAGTTGATAAATATAATAATGAAACTACTGCCTTGTTGTGAGGAGAATATAGACGAGGCAATATGCACATCCTCGGGGCAACAAAACTGCATATTCTCCTCACAACACGTCAATATTTTCATAATATCACATGTACATATTCTCCTGAATATCCAATATCATATGAACACAATCTTCTGAATATCCAATTACTTTTTGGCTGACACTTGTCAACGAAAGTTGTATTTCACAGGTCATGGTTTCATGTGCTCCAAACCTGATCATGATACAGTATTTATGCCAAGATACTTTCTCAACTAAAGATCCTTGGTCACAAAAACAACAGGTGAATGTTCCATGAAACAGCCTTTCACCTTCATCTGGAGCAGCTCTATCAAGCCCCAAAGTGTAAGAGTGTACGACCTATTCCCCCCAGTTCATATTCCCTCCTGGATATATTTCCACCCCTGACATATCCCCCCATATATTTTTAGATATTCCAAAGATATATTTTTTGTAATTTTGTTTCCTCGGAAAGGTCTCAAACACCTCCTCATTTGAAGTCGCTTCATAAACAAATATGGCCGCCATTGACCACTCAAATTACTGAAATTTCAAGTACTGGATTTTGCTGGTGAAAACTGCTGTATGCATGTTATTCGACATGGTGATAAGAGAAAATGTCCGTAACCCAAGTGTAATATACAACATGCTGTAACGTTTTATTTTGTGCCATTTCTTGAATTACCTCCCCTGATGGTGGCTGGACAGACACAACTCTGGATTCCTCAAAACCGTCCAAATTAACCGAGGGGTGGAATCTACACTGGTCAAAATGGACCTGACTCCCATAGCCTGTGGATGTGTAGAATTATAGAATAGTCAGGTATTTCATTAAACTTCAGACAGTTGAAAAAATACAATACATTTCAAAATAACTAGTTTTCTAGATTGACACATTTTTTTTAGATAGAAGCTTTAAAGCTGGATGGATAGTCTTGAAATTTGTGAAAAAATGTAGGAATTGCACTATAAATATTTGTGCAGGTCTCCGCTAGGCGCCGCTAGAGAGAACAAAGAAAAGCCTGTCCCTGCATTGACCCGTGATTTATTATTTTTATTCACTTTGCTCTATCTATTGATCCATGATGATATTTTGAACTGGTGGTAGCTGGCATAATTTTATACATTTTATTTTTCCAGTATTAAAAGCGTGTGTGGGGGAAGCGGGGGAGGGGGTTAATGTCAAACTCAAGGTTAATTCATTTACATGGCAGCACCCAGTTTGAATGGTGGGTGAAGCTGGAGTACCCAGAGAGAACCACTGCCCAGGGCTCTCAAGGAGAGGCGAGCGATCACTCGCGCGCGCCTCCTGCTCGCCTGAAATAAAAAAATGGCGAGTGGTTCACCACTCGCCTGTTTTCGTCGGTCAGAATAAAATTTAATGACACCTTCAGCTGTTGTTGTCAAGTTCTTGACTTCTAAGATATCTCGTTGTTCATCATTGGCACGTTTCATAGGTCAGAATAATATTTAATGACATCTTCAGCTGTCGTAAAATTCTTGGTTCGTAAAGATCTTGTTGTTCAGCAATTTCGGAAGGCTTCCTGCCATTTCCGCTTCATGTGTTTGTGCAAAAAGTATAACCCTGTGTCGGAACGAAATTACAGGTAGACTGGTTGCCTCCCTTGTATTTCCATACAGACACGTCTTGAGCCGTGGGTTATGATTTCCAAAAATATAAAATCCGTCAAACACCACGGCTCAAACCACCATGGCATCACGCTGTTTTAAACATATACATGTAGTTTCCGATTTTGTTTAACATTACATCACTGCGTTTTAAACATTAGTTTTCGATTTTGATTTACTCTCGATGTTACGCGGACTTGACTTTCGTCCCACGATCAAGTCCATGCTTTTCATTGATCTCATGCAATTCGACACGATACGATATTTATTTATTCCGGTGCCAAGCACGCGTGCGTTTTCGTTCCTGACAATTTTGTAACTGTTAGCAAGATGTTGGCGGAAAATTGCACGATGTCGAATCCGAAAGGAAAGCCGATAGAACTATCAACGTACCTAAAATGGGGAGAAGAACTTACATCAGTGTTCCGAATTAAAGAAGACTACAACACCGTTCAGAACCGCGCATGTGTGACCCACATATTCTGTAATGTACTTGTAGAAGTAATTTCAGCATTTCACTCGCCTCAGGAATTTCTCAGGCGAGTGATAAAAGCACTCGCCTCACTCGCCTAAGCTTAAATTCAGGCGAGTGACGAATCACTCGCCTTCATTTTGCTCCTTGAGAGCCCTGCTGCCCATCGGCAAGTAACTGGCACACTTTCACGCATGTACCAGTGGGTTAGAGGCGGTGTCATTATTCTTAGGCCAATGTATAATTTTAGCAGATATGAAAATATGCCAGCTATCACCAGTCCAAAATATTGTCCTGGGTTAATAGATAGGGTCAGTGCACAGACAGGCTCTTCTTTGTTCCCTCCCGCACAAATAAGTATAGTACAAATTTCAGATTGGATAAGTTGTGACCATATGATTTGCAAAGTTGCATTGCTGTTGGGAAAATTAACATTAAACTGTTTGGGGGGTGATATGACAGAAGAGTTAACTTACCTTTGAGGGCTCCTGGCTGACTGATGGTGAGGTCTTCATTTAATGCCACCTTGATTACTGGACTCCCAGAGAGAAAACTCCTCATGTTCAGTGTACCATTCACCTCCATTCTCACAATGGTCCCCTGTGTTCAGGAGGAGAAATAGACACTGAAATTTAGTTCAGGTTCTTCACATAGTTTGCCACAAAAGCATAACTTCTGACATTGTCAAGTCAGTTTGATAAGGCCTCTATATTTTTAGGTTTCTGAAAGTACATTTCTTAAGTTGAACACATTATCCAGGACTTTCGTGGGCCAATAATGAAATCCCAGGACTTTCAAAGCGAAGAAAATGGATTTTGAAATTCCAGGATTTCCGGGTTTTTCAAGATTTGTATGAGCCCTGGATGACTGGGAGCGAAACACAGGTACATGTTCACTGTACCTTTCACTTCCATCCTCACAATGGTCTAGTATTTGTGACGGAAAATAAATAAACACTAGAAATGACAAAATATATGTTCCATACAGTACGTCACCAGTCTTATCATTTCATACAGTGAATCAAAGACAGAAGAAGACGAATATTTGACCAGGGTTCGTCCATTGTACTGGTACCTATATATTGGAAGTGAATCCATCTATCCATCCAACATGTCCAATGCGAGATGAACCACTGATGATTCAGTTCTGGGAAGAGGTGGGGGATATGCTCCCATGGTGTAGTAGATGGGTGCAGTCAATGCAGCATCAGGTTTGCTATCCGGCAATACCAGCATATGGGGCCGGGCAAGGCTTAGTTTCAGAGATAGAGGGTGAGGGCTCAGTTCCGGGAAGGGAGGAGGGGGATATACCCCAGGGTGTAGTCAATGGGTGCAGTCAGTGCAGCATCAGGTACAATGTTCGCTATATGGGGTCGGGCGCGGCTCAGTTTGCGAAATACAGGGTAGAGCTCAAACTTTAACACGAAACCTGGAATGTCAACTACGGACAATTAACCAACCAGCCAACCAGACTTCATCAATCCATAGTACAGATTTGCTTCACAATCCATCCAAGAATATGACAATGTATTATCACTTGTAAAAGAATATGTTACCTAGTGCATCTATTCAGTTTCTATCACAATTATATCGTTTCGGTGAATTCTCTTTTATATCACACCGATGCCAGACAACAAAAATATGCTGTTGAAGAAAACATGGCCATTAATCTAAACTCACATCAGCTCCTACAACGGCTGTCATTCTTTCTATGACATCAAGGAAAATTTCATTTCTTGCCGTGTCCTGAAAAAGAAGAAACACTATTATTAGATTAGTACAAGAAAACATAATAGAGGAGACAAAAATTCTTAAGAAAGGCATACTACAAATGAAAGATCTATATTTCCAAAATCCAAATTATAGACAAATATCTTTCGCAATTTTTTTCTACCTCATCTTTTTTCTATCGAAACATCGCAAATATGGCATTGGAAACAGATTCATAAGTGCTGCCATGAATTAATTTTAACCAATCAGAAAATTCGAAATTTAAACACATTCTTCGTTGTGAAGTCACCAGGGTTTTCACTCATTTCTGCCATGTGTAAATATATAGAAAGAAGCTACCCGGTTCGAAGTTCCAGATTCATAATTTACCATCATATATTGCTATAGTTCAGCAGTGATTGTGTGCCAATTGTCCCATAAATACTCTGTCATTTTGCCACGATATATGGTGATTGGTGGTTCCAAAAGAACTAGGAATACAAACCTTCCAAAGAATGTGACATTTCAATGGCCAACTCAGACTTCCTATACCAGAGGAGAATTTACCCGCGTATCAGGCAGATTCACTCTAATATATGTCCTACATATTAAATCTGTAGCGATCGACATTGGAGACTTAAAAACTTCAGCCATACAAGTGTATATATCCATCCCATGTACGATAATGGGATGGCTTGGAAGAATACAGGTCATCAGCTTTTCTGATCCACTATTTAAACCGAGTCATTTCCTTTTCATTCTAAGTGAACCTTATAACCAAGAAAAGACGTTAGCAGAACACCCATTCTAAATTGCCATCAATGATACCCCTATCTCCTATCCTGGTCTGAATTTTGATGCAAACCCGTGAACTGACTCGCGTAAAGATTCACTTAAAATAGAGAATCTAAGTTGATTCGCCTGTTGTCAGACCCTGTGTAATTTATTTGTTTACTGAAAAAATGCAACATATAAGATCAAGAACAAAATTCTTTGATACCGCTTCCATTTTTAGGCCAAGGCAAATAACTTTGTCAAACTTTTCCATCCACTGGCAGATTTGTGTCCACGCTTTAATACCATTGCTATCGCTTTCTTTGTTGAAGAATCGCTAAGTTTCTTATTCCCATGCTCTTGTCCTTGACAACAGATTTTGCTCATTTGCAATTAACAAAAAACGGCCAGCGTTGAGAGTTATGCTCAGAAAACCAGACAAGTAATCAAAACTGCTGTCTTCGTCTCCACTGTCTCACCTGCTCTGTATGTTTCCTCATCACCACCGGTCTATTGGCAGCATCACATGGAGCCACTCGGTTCTCTATACCAAACTACAACAGATTACACAAGTATGTAAGCTCAAGATAATAATTACAAGTTCAAAACACATCATTTTATATCTCATCTCTTACTGAAATTGCCAACAGTATTCATTTATTGCACAACAAAGGTGTAGGAACTCGGGTTATCATGTGATAGAAATAACAACCAATGAATGGTTTAAATGAGACCTCAGGTTACCGTTTTCTGGGGTTTTTTTGGGTTTTTTTCTCGACAAAATTAAAGTTTTCGGGACAAAAGAAAGGCATTGTAGCTTGATTGTTTACTGTTTTTGCCCCAATATGGGCGTTTTCGAAAGCTGAGTGATCACGAATCTTCCTAACGTGATCGGGAAATCCTATCAGTACTTCTGATGTGGCTGTGGATGCTGAAAAATGAATAAGATTTCATTTTAACTGTATTGCAGAATTTCTTACCATTCTGGCGGCAATGTCTTCAGAAGGGGATCTGGTTGGCCTGACCATGACAGGGTCAGACTGTATGTAGGGTTTCAGTTTGTCTGTGGTGGTCAGCTGGGGATAACCCATGTCCTGTAACATAAAAGCAATCCATAATGGCTCGGATATAATATAATATCTTATATGTAACCATGGTAATAGCATGTCAGAAGCCACCAGTATATCTCAAATAATGATATGAAACCATTACACTATTACTATAATTCAAAAAGTTCTGATGCAATCCCGGGCTTGCACATAATTGAGAGAACAAAGAAGTGCCCACCTGTGCAGTGACCCCCGACTTCAGCTGATCAGCTAGTGGTTTGTATATTTTCCCATTGCCCTATCTTTTGATCAGTGAGATTATTTTGAACCAGTGATATTATAAACTGACATAATTTTATACAGATGTACTATATTTTCCCAAAATTCAAAGGAAATGTCGTTGTGCATAAAATAATGTATAAATTTGACAAATATTACATGAAAATATGCCAGTTATCACCAGCTGAAAATAATACTACGGTAATTCCCCTAATAATTCAATCACAGGATGTTCACTTTTCAACTCAGTTATTCAAACACAGGGAAAAAGTAACATTCCCATTCTTCATTCAAATTGAAGAAAAGTCATATAATCAAAGCTGGTGCCATGAAGAATATTGCCAGATATAAGCCATTTTTGCTGCACTTCCAGTGATCGAATTATTAGGGAAATTACCGTAGGTTAAAAGATAGGGCAAAGTGTAGCTGATCAGCTGAACTCACAGGTCACTGCTCAGATACGCTCTTTGTTCTGCCAATAATGTGCAATTGAGTCAATGATGATCAAGATTTCAAACCTATTGATGGATCTGAGTGTGGTACGTTATACAGTGAAATGGGTCATGATGCAGGACTGTCTAACTACAGTCTGACAACTTGATATTTAACAACATTACTTCAATTACTATTGGTTTCAGCATGTTCAAAGAGGGAATTCGAATTTGCTAATATAAACATAACAATTTCTTTTTTTTCATTTGGACGCCCAAAATCAGTGCGCCCAAGCCTGTTACAATGGGCTCGAAAACAGCCTGGATCAGGCCCTGCTAACAATATTCAATCAATCCCCCAAAAAAGGCTTGTGACAATTCTGATCATCATCCTTTGAATTTGGAAGAAATTAAATCAACTATTAAGACAATTTGTTCACCCAATTAACATTCGACCACCCCTAAGGGAGCTTATTGAAATTAGGAACTGAGTTCCCTGGTAAGGATGGCATATGCCGGTTATTCAAATGGGATACACCATGGCCAGTTTGGTGTTCTGATCTGGATGGATTAGAGTTCCAGTTATGCCATTCCCCCCATGCTGCTGTATGTTATGGCATAAGCCATCCTTTGTCTGCCGAGTTCCAAACTGTATGGCATGGAGTTCCTAGGAGTTCCAACACGGTGCACCATGCTACTCTGTTTAGAATGCCTTATGCCAGTTCCTGGTATGCCCCAATTTCAAGAAGCTCCCTAAATTTTAATCAGGCACTCCCAACACATTTACCTTTAAATTTGATCAAATCCTAAACAATAAGGTTCCGTTCTAGTTTTGTATCATTACAACAACTTTCCATTCAGATAATTTTGATCACTCAAATATTTTTTGAGATGAGAAAATATTCTTTCTCTGATTGAATTATTAGAGCATTTTCCATACATTTCAACCTTGTTCCAATGAATTAGATTGCCCCACTATTCTTTGGAGAGATCTTGTAGTAAGTATTACAGCATTTCTAGTATTCATCACTCATGTATTGCAGTAAATTCCCTATTAATTCACCTTCGAAATTAAATTCGAAAAAACCTGCCCTCAGTTTGTCGGTCTTAATAAAACGAAAACCCAGTATTTTCTGGATACTTGTGGAACAATAAATGTGAACACTCCCATTTTCATCGCCGAGTTTGTACTTATTTTTAGAAAATAACCGAGCCATAGATTACAGACCAGGATTTCATCCAGTATCTCCTGGATCATGATGATGTTGGCCTTCAGGGAATCTTCACTGACCACACCGCAGAAATCCTTGCACACATGGTAGACTCTGAAAAAACACAATTACACACTACAATGATTGCTTGTTTGCCATGAGGTATGTAGATTATTACATCAAATGATTCAAATATTTCACATGTATTGCATGGGTATGGAAGCAGATATCGGCGGCAAGTAGTTTTTGGCATGATTTCTTATGACCACCTAAGAAACTCAGGGTCATATCTCCTGACAATCTCTAATTAAGATGATGTTCAGATCAGACTGTCCTGCAAAATTTCTAATCCATTTTATGAATGGAAGACTAAAAATACTGCATTTTATTTTCGCCCATGCAAATCCACCTCGAAATCGGCAGTCGCCTACTTTGTTTACACTCGAGAATAGTCTATTTTTTTCTCACTGCACACAGAATACCACTTGAATAAATTCTCCAACAATCTTATTATTTTTAACATCAGCTCTCAAATTAAATATTTCACAACTTTAAGCATATATTTCGGCGAATTTATGCAAATTTATCGGTTTCACCAATGCCGATAACTACTTCCCATCATTCCAAAAAGACTCAGAAAGACTCAGAGGTCAAGGAGATGCTCGCTGGAGATGCGTCCTGAGCTGACCTGTACTGTGGTCTGTATTTTGAGAAATACTACAAATAAACCTTTAAAATATCAGAGAACTACTCCGTCACGATTTTTGTCAGATTTCATTTTGAAAACTTAAAACGATACTGACAGCAAGAATGAAATTACATTGTCGACTCATTGGTTAGTCAAACCTTTGATCCCATCGAATCAAGGCTGGACAGAACAGAGAAATAAATCAGTGGTTTTCAAATCCATGGAGATGATTGAATTATACTGTTACCTGCACAGAAGCTCTGTAACAAGAACAGGTGATACATCTCTGCGTGAAGTAGCCACAAAGTACAGACCACTTCTTCTGATGTAATAGTACGTCACATCAGATTCCACCTACACAATGGGTAAAGAACCGAAATTAAAACTTACAAAAGCTGCAAATGTGTATCTCTAACATGTCGAAAGTCGAAATATATTGTTTGTGAGGCATTTAGGTGTTGGTAAATTATAGTTGGGAAACTCAACTTCATTGATATAAACTTTCGCTTCATATTCTAGATTCTTTTTTTTTTTTTTCAAGAGAGATTTTTCAAGATGTATATAATTGTATTGCATTTGAATAGGTAACAATACATTTCCAGCCGCTGGATATGTCAAATATTTCTGTATCTCTTTATAAATAAAATTCTACATTGATCACCAAAACAGTATTGTGTATTGAAAACTATCAAACAAAAATATCATAATGATTTAGTTATCAGACATCTCACCACATATGCTAGTACGTAGATGTTCACAAAATTATATGTTACAAAGGAAGGAAGAGTACTTACAAAATGAGGAGGAACTTGCCCATTTTTCAGCTCTCTTAGCTTTTTCGAGAACACATCTTTGGTGCTGGTATGAATGTCAAATCTATCTGGGAGGTATCAATAAGGAATTAAAATCATATATTGGTAATACATATATCAGGGATTATTCATATTATTCCAGTTTTTCCAGCAGAAATCAGGTATAGAACAACCCTGTAAATCTAGTCCCTACAGCTTACGGTAGAAGTTTTCATAAAAACAATATCCTATATAATTTAGGGGATCCGATCATAAAACAATAATATAAAATCAGTCAAGAAGAGTTGGGAAACATAAATAGTCTGAATGCTCAGAGGAGAAAAGAACTGAAAAACACTTATTTTTAGTACAAACTAAAAAAAAATTAAAAAAATTCTATGAAGCGCAGGGTATAAGTTATGTGGGTGGAAGCGAGTGTTTTGTGCTACCAAAAGGCGGTATGAACGTTTATTTGGTAACTCAAAACTCCATCTTCATTCCCTCTTTATCTGTTCATTATTATGACTGCATGATTTATCAAACCCTATCTCATTGAATCCCCTAATTATCTGGTTAGAATTAAGTCCTAACCCATGTCAATCTGAATATCTAGGCAAAATCTGAACAAATAATCCCAATATATCCATCCAATATAGGCAATGCCCCTTCAACCCCCTCTCGTATTTCCTCAATGCAATAAGTACAAAAGGATACAGTTTTTGGACACGATAACTTCAGCCCTCTGTGAGAATATGTATAATTCAGACAGCATCCCTATACAATTAGCATTGGATGCACTTTTTAATGGAGCGAAGCATGTGGGCAGGGCTGTAAATTGCTACGTCTGCAGAACTAAGAATGCTTTGTATGGACCTCTCCAATACTGTATCACACCACTTCACAGCGGAAGGAACATCCAGTCAAAAACTCCACTTCTCGCCTCTTCATAATCTGCAATGAGAAACAAAAGAATGCAATTTAAATTTTTCTACACACCATGTATGCTGTTTGGAGCACATGAAGCAAAGATCTGATGGTGTGAACAGAGGGAGCAAGCCGACAAGGACGATTTATATATATGAACAAGAGCCTTATGGGCTTCAATATATGCCATGTGCTGCATACATATACTGCAGTGTGAATTGGAGGGCCTAGCCATGATCCATTCAGATATTTGAATAGCTAGAATTTGACCTTGATGTAATAGGTCAAGGTCAATCAAATTGGAAAGGCTTCAAGTCAATCACAAGTTGCATGATATGTAGTAAGAATTTGGAGAGTCTAGCTGTAATCCTTGAAAAGATATCACCAAATACTAGAATTTGATCTTGATAAAATAGGTCAAGGTCAGTCATCTTCAATAGATTTCAGGCCCATTGTCAGCTGCATATGTTATATGAATTTGGAATACTGGACAATAATCCTTCAAGAGATATTGTGCTAACATAACTACCAAGATGGACAGACAGATGGACGAACAGTGCAGACAATACCCTTTGGCCACAAATGGTCAAGGGGTTAAAATCAATAGCCTTCTTTTTTGCTATCACAATCCACATCTTTGAACTGTACTAGTAGCATAAACATAACAATTTTCAATGATTTACGGATTTTAACCAATGTGACCTTGACCTTTTGACTTCAAAATGAATAGGCGGGGTTCCTCTTTGCCCCATTTTCAGCAAAAAATGAAAAACTCCGACAAAAATAAAACCCCCCAAAAAGGCAGAGATAGATAAAAACATGTAGGCTGTCGCCATCGGGACCCCTCGGGCCGGGCCCAGAGCAATTGTGGAAATAATGTTTCTGACCCCAACAACTCTTTGTCTAATTATACAGAGATTCCACGAAGGTAGTGAATTTTTCATTGGTTGATATTTTAAATGGACAGTAATAACTGTACATTCCCTAATCTGCCTACAGGGCCTGGTACGGAGATAGGAGTATACAGAACTGCATTATGGAGGATGGCTCATTCACACTCATAAATTGACCTGCGTTCAGTAGAAAACATCTGTGTTGGTGACATGATCATAGCTTACTGAACCAAATACTAGAATTTGATCTTGATAAAATAGGTCAAGGTCAGTCATCTTCAATAGATTTCAGGCCCATTGTCAGCTGCATATGTTATATGAATTTGGAATACTGGACAATAATCCTTCAAGAGATATTGTGCTAACATAACTACCAAGATGGACAGACAGATGGACGAACAGTGCAGACAATACCCTTTGGCCACAAATGGTCAAGGGGTTAAAATCAATAGCCTTCTTTTTTGCTATCACAATCCACATCTTTGAACTGTACTAGTAGCATAAACATAACAATTTTCAATGATTTACGGATTTTAACCAATGTGACCTTGACCTTTTGACTTCAAAATGAATAGGCGGGGGTTCCTCTTTGCCCCATTTTCAGCAAAAAATGAAAAACTCCGACAAAAATAAAACCCCCCAAAAAGGCAGAGATAGATAAAAACATGTAGGCTGTCGCCATCGGGACCCCTCGGGCCAGGCCCAGAGCAATTGTGGAAATAATGTTTCTGACCCCAACAACTCACATATTTGGGGTGGGCATAATTTTACCTGTATGATATAGATCATAGACAGACAAAACAATATAGCAATAGAGCAGTGATTACCTATAGTAGATGTAGTCGAACGATTACTGTCTATTCACAGCAATCCACACAGGTTTGTGGTAGGAGAAGTAACTCTCCAACACTCCACTTGATGTATTGGGGGCGTTACTGTAGATGTGGTCTATGGTAGTGTGGAGGTCTGTGGTGGGCAACGGGTGGATACGTTCTTGTAGATTGTAAGTACTTTGTGAGATAATGTGTTTACAAGGATATAGACAGACAGACATGTATAAAGGGGCATAACTCCTGAAAAACACATCCCATGGCACCGACTTTCAATAGGCTTCTGGTACTGGCTGTATTAAACAACTGTATTAAGTTTCATTGTTGTGAGTGAAGGACTTTTTGAGATAATGTGTTTACAGGGATATGGACCAACAGACATGTATAAAGGGGCAGAACTCCTGAAAAACACATCCGATTACACCGACTTTCAATAGGCTTCTGGTACTGGCTGTATTAAACAACTGTATGAAGTTTCATTGTTGTGAGTGAAGGACTTTTTGAGATAATGTGTTTACAAGGGTAAAAACAGACAGACATGTATAAAGGGGCATAACTCCTGAAAAACACATCCAATGGCACCGACTTTCAATAGGCTTCTGGTACTGGTTGTATTAAACAACTGTATGAAGTTTCATTGTTGTGAGTGAAGGACTTTTTGAGATAATTTGTTTACAAGGATATGGACCAACAGACATGTATAAAGGGGCACAACTCCTGAAAAACACATCCGATTACACGGACTTTGAATAGGCTTCTGGTACTAGCTGCATTAAACAACTGTATGAAGTTTCATTGTTGTGAGTGAAGGACTTTTTGAGATAATGTGTTTACAAGGATAAAAACAGACAGACATGTATAAAGGGGCATAACTCCTGAAAAACACATCCAATGGCACCGACTTTCAACAGGTTTCTGGTACTGGCTGTATTAAACAACTGTATGAAGTTTCATTGTTGTAAGTGAAGGACTTTTTGATATAATGTGTTTACAATGATATGATGGACAGACGGACAGACAGACGGACGGACGGACGGACGGACGACGGAGGCAACGACAATACCATTCTGCCCGAGGGGTAAAAACCCAATAGAGTAAAGCGAAAAATCTATATCTGTATTGAATGCAGATTTTATTTTCCATTAAGTATGAGGGGCATACTTACTCATTCCATCATATCAATTAAGTCATGCTTCATCTATCAAATCCGAGTGATGACAGATAGCTTGTACACCGCAACAAATATCAGCCACTTCAATCGGAATTATTCGTGAACTTATTACCTCTCCAAACATGCCCATACTTGAACGACTTAAGCGCCAGGCAATGACTCCATCTGGTTGCTTTGAAGTCAGATGTTTATAGGCTATCCAAGAATTCTTTTATTTAAGATACGCCCTCATGTTGTTTCCTCTCGGACATCAAAGAGTTTGTCCTTCCGCTTCTTCTCTCATAAACTGGGCATTCGTCTAATTATACAGAGATTCCACGAAGGTAGTGTATTTTTCATTGGTTGATATTTTAAATGGACAGTAATAACTGTACATTCCCTAATCTGCCTACAGGGCCTGGTACGGAGATAGGAGTATACAGAACTGCATTATGGAGGATGGCTCATTCACACTCATAAATTGACCTGCGTTGAGTAGAAAACATCTGTGTTGGTGACATGATCATAGCTTACTGAACCTTTCGATTGAAATGATATATATCTAATATTTAAATTATTTCTACTTCCGAACACCTTCATTTAAAATGTTGTGAGAAACAACAAAACAGGCGAAACAAATAGAGTTTACACATGCAAAGATTTATTGTTTTATTACTCAGAAATATGCTAGAACGCATCTCCAGCCATCTAAGATCCCTGGAGCTTCCAGGGCCTGGGTGGTGGACCCTCACCTATTTGTTCTGTGATAGTGACCCCTCCAATCGCTTCCGCCATGCCTGTAAATCTGGAAAGGATAGCTATAATCTTGCATGGGATATTGTGCTACTATCACCTTGATAATAAAGGTCATATTGGTCATCTATAATATGCAGCTGATTAATGTGGTATTGATTTGGACAGCTTCATTATCCATCAGGATATATTGTGATGCTGGTAATAATGGTGGACAGACAAATTTAATTTTACTTTAAACTATGACCTCAGAAACTAGGTCAAGGTCAGTTAACTTCAATAGGTGTGATAGATTCTGTGGTTTTAATATTTTAAGGCTAGCTCTAAACTTACAAGAGACCGCATTATCACATTATTCAACCTTGGAGAACAGGTCAAGTCATGTTCAATGGAATTTTGATGAATGAATAAATACATTCGAGTTAGGTGCAAACAGCATTGGGTCGAGGTTGATCATCTTAGATACGCTTCTGATCCATCTTTAGATGCTGATACGTGGCATGGATTTGGACCGTGATAATGGTGGACGGTGCTCAAAGTTAAAGGTATTGGCCTTAGGGAGGTATCAAGGTTAGCCACAACTGTTCCTATCAATAATGACTTCGGATGATAGTCACAAATGGCGTTCATTGATCTCCGTGTGCTATAACCCGTACAATATAAAAGTTCATTTTGATGCTCCTTACCTGTTATTTTCGGGAACCTAATTCCTTCTTTTCCACGCTTGTCGCTTTTATTAAAGTTTCCGGCGCTAGTGATAGCCGTACACGACCCGTTTTCACATCGACCCTGACCTTCCCCATATTACGGTAGACGCCATGAACGACATGTGTGACTTATCAACCAAAGGCATTATTGATAGGAACAGCTGTGTACTAGTATCAAGGTATGCTTGTACATGTATCATGTCACTTTCAATTTTGAATTTAGATCTCAGTGTCAGTTCACTGAAACTTTAACAAAGAGCCTCATTTCCACTTGAAATACACTTCATCTGTAAATGTCAAAAACTCACAAACAAACGGAGGAAACTATTCCAATACATGGAAACAAAGCTTCCCAACTTTACCTCTTTGAATGACCACAAAAAACTAGAAGTCATCCTCAACTGTACACCCTCATCATCTTTACATGTATCAAAATTCATACATGAAATGATGATATACAGAACCAAGCTACTGTGACAACCCCCTGCCAGAGCTCGAACAAATCCAAACACAACATGAGATACAAATCTATATTACACAAGAATATATATAGACACTACTGTATCATACAAAGTACCGATACCCTGTTTCTTCTGAATTATTCAGACTGCAAAACTCAAATTCAGACACCTGCGAAATTTTTTTTTCAACTTTCTACAAATTGTACTGGCGAAATTTCCAGTTCTTTGGATAAATAACATACCCACATACCCCAGTATTTAGCCTCAGTTGATATAAAGACACTTTTTCTTGTTTCTTTTGTCTAAAATGCTGTACAGAAGTCCAGAGGAAATAGGGTAGTTAACTACAGGTGAAATGACTACTTATAAATATGTAATTCTTTGTTTAGTACCCATAGTCTTGCATGTATTCGTTCTTTTTAACAACTTTTACTTTTTAGAATTTAGATTCTCTTCATTACGGCTCCTGTCTTTGTTTTCTGTTAATATTTCATTGTTTAATATCTCCTTGTATAAAAGTTTCTGTTTTTTGTTGGGAGTTATCTCCCCTTGACCAATGTACATCATACAAAGCAGGCCCGTAGGCTGGGGGGGTTCGGGGGGTGC
>JAVTVY010041412.1:0-19362 GCA_036873755.1 Hanleya hanleyi | reverse complement strand
GAATAATTTTCCAGTTTAGCACTTAACTGAAACAATCACAAAATGCTACGTAGATCGTAAATCGGGGATTGTTCTACATTGTAACGAAATCTGGCATGGTCTATTTATAACAAGTGAGAAATGACTACATTTTAGTCAAAATCTGCGGCTGTGGCAGCAATACAGTGGAAGGCATATCAGCGGAGGGAGTGGACTTCATATGAGCACTTATTCGGTTACAATAGAAAAGAAAAGATGATCTTATTTGCATCTCAGTTCTGAATATTAGGATTCCCGAAACCAGAAACGTCTTAGCCCATGGGATGTATTGATGGGAGATCCACGTGACTTGTATCAATATTTGTTGTAGAAATTCAGCGCCATCAGCCAGCTTTTTCATGTCAAAGGAATCAATTTTCAACTTCTAACCCACAATTGTAGGAATTAGCTTCATAGGTCCGGCACCATATATATATATATAGTCACAATGATCGCTATGGCAATGTCTTGGTCCAAGTATCGTGTATGCCAAACTTCAAACATTCGGTTCAGCCGTTGATTTTTGCAAATGAAAAGGCTTTCAAATACATGTATTTGAAAAGCCAACCCAATTGCAATGATTTGGTTATAGCACGAAAATCTACGCTCTTCAGCCTCTCTTCTCGTTTACTTTGCCGAGCAAAATGGAAACTTTATATTTCCTTCAAATGTAATTTTCAAATAATTTAGTATCATGTCTAGCAGTTTGATCTGTGAAACTATGGAATGGGTGTGACGGCTTTATCGAACTGTCAGAAAGGCATAATGACACTTTTCACTATTCAAATTTAGGCCTGTGACAGTCCTGTTATTCGATTAGAATAATTAAGTTTCTGTCTTTACATGTGTTATCATCTGCAAACTAAATACATTGACACTCTTTTCCATGCAACAAGTTAATACCAAGACATATTTTGCTTCATCTATATAAATGATTAACCATTTCATTCTTAGGAAATATCATCTCATCTGACGTGTACTGCCAAGCCTTTTCGAGGGTTGCTAATTTTATCAATTTCCTTGTTTAAAAATCAAATTCCGCAAATAAGAAACATATCTAATCAATATCTATTCAATTCGCGAATATGGTTGCTATTTAGGTTACGTCATTCCAAAGGTGATTTAAGGGCGAAATTTCAGGCTAGTTCGATATAAACAAGGTCTGTGTGCGCAAGAATGATGTCAAATTGATCACTGTTCTCGTCATCATCTGTTGGTACATCAAAATATTGCATTCACGAAAATGACTGCCAAGTTAAAGTCATATGAAAGGTATTTAAGTATCAAAATCAAACTGAAAAACTCCGGCAAGAAATCGAGGCCCTAGCTTGAGAGGACGAGTTCAAATAGATAGCTTTGATGGTCAGCATCTGCTAAAGCATGACGTAATTCTATTCGTGAACCTGATTGATGTAACACAGTGTAAATCCCCAACCGCGGAAATACGAAGACGAGGCAATGCGTAATATATGTTCGGGTTTATTCCAGTGACAGGGACACCGCAGTAGTAGGGATATGAGGATCCCGATGGGGAACTTGTTTCAGCCCTATAAAATATATGTAATGCACAGCAGACGATATTCGATAATGGACACAATATGCATTCAACATTGGGCCCCCAAATGTGCAAAGCACAACATCACAGAGTCAGCCAGGTGTGTTCTCTCAGAGCGCAAATCAAGACTAACTAAAATCTTCCAAATTGAAGCTCTCCTGTACAGCAGGTCAGCTGATCAGCTAATTGTATAACAATAGGAGACTGCAAGCTGAGGGTGAACAAACCAGTTTTGGTATAAGCCATGCCTGCATAACAAAGGTCAAATCAGGAATATAAGGGGCCCTGAATATGAATGTTCTGAAACAAAATAACATGTGTAAATTGCAAAGGCAGCCATTCAGCGGCTTACAAATGTTGTTATTGCCTTTAAAGAGGCAAAAAGAGTTGAATTTCTCAAAGCAGAGAAAGGGATTTGTTACGCCGAAGCAGTAAAAGAAACTAGAATGAATACAAAAATCAGTATAGAAATGACCACCGCTCTGCACAAAGCAAATGCAACTGAGACAATAGCCGCAGCCGTGAACACAAACTCAGGTGATACAATGGAGACTGAAAACAATGAACAAGAAACAGAGACAAAGAATCTAACCAAACTTGACCTTCTGGGCTTTATCAACATTGTGTTAAACTCAGTCATTAATCTCCTTCAACCAAAGCTGAACAAGACCGACATGATAGCAAAAATTGCGCGAGACTTCCTTAATTGGGAATTTAGCTCGGATGAAATTATTAACTGGGAGGAAAATCCGAAATACGACAAGAAAACATCCACACCTAAAGAAAAGTCTATCCCTGCCCTCAACATGACAACGTAAGTTAATCCACTTGCGAATGCAATACATCAGGCACAAAATGAGTGATTTCTTTGATAGGCATTTAGAAGTTGGCGTATATAACACAATGCTATGGATAACAACTTCTTTATTGCTGTGGAGCTGACGTTTCGTTGGAGATACTTCCAACCTTTTCAAAGCTAATGCCATTAGCTTTGGAAAAGTTGAAAGTATCTCCAACGAAACGTCAGCTCCACAGCAATAAAGAAGTTGTTATCCATAGAATAGCATTGTGTTACAAAATGAGTGATATAATTAATACAAAATTCAACAAAAACCAGCTATCAATACTTCAATGGCATGCCAGAAGTATTGGGGGAAAATGGGGACAATCTTAGTAAATGAAATCAGCCCAGATATAATTTGTGTTCAGGAAACATTTTTGAAGCCAGGAAAAAGTAAATTTGCAATAAACAGATATAAGCCGTATAGATCAGATAGACTTACAGGTGCACTAGGAGGAAACTTCATATTAATAAAGGAAAACCTGATTCACATAGAACTAGACAAAAGCTCTATCAGTGACGATCTCAAATGGAACGCTATTCAGGTCTTCTTCAATAACAAACCTATTAACATCATTAATTTATATGCCCCAGGAAGTCTAAATTTCCCCAAAAGAACTGGACATCACAAAGAAATTTAACTCCTCTATTATCATATGTGGTGATTACAGCAGTCATAACCCCATTTGGGACGACAATTGCATCAAGGCGGATGAAAAAGGCCAAGTAGTGGAGAAATGACTTCACCAAAACAACATATGCTAATTAAATAATGGCCACGGGACGCGAATAGATATGAACACAGGCAAACTTTCTGCAATTGATTTAACGATTGTCTCCCCTAAGCTAGGCGTTAAATCCGAATGGGAAGTGATCCCTGACACGCTCGACAGCGACCACTTCGTCATTCTGACGAAAATTAGTATAAAACCGGACTCTGAAAGGACAGACGCCCCTCCAAAATTTCAGTACTCCAAAGCCGATTGGAAAAGCTTCCAGAAAGACTACCAAAGCCTAAATCATGACGAGATATTCAATTCCGATCCAGAGATGTTCAATGAAAATATTACAAATTCACTACTAAACATAGCACAAAAATATATTCCGATATCACAACAGCGCCACAACAAAAACCCGGTACCCTGGTGGAACCCAGAGTGTGCAAAGAATATTGCGGCCAAAAAGAAGGCACTTAGAAAATAAGAAAAAGTAGATTCCAAAGTGATCATGCGAACTACAAGGAACTCAAAATAATAGCTGAAAAAGTGTCAAAGAAACTAAATCAAAATGCTGGGAAGACTTTTGCAACACTATAGATACCAAAACTAATTCAAAAAAGTATGGAACAAAATAAAAAATATACAAGGAAAGTTAACTAACACAGTCCCTGTACTGAACAAAACTAAAAAAACGAATAAAGAAACGGCAGAACACCTCGCCGAATCTTTCGCTTCAAACAGTAGCGTTAGCAACCTGAAACCAGAGTTCAGAAAAATTAAGGAAGAGACAACGATAGAAAACGATTTGGATGATCATTTAGAAAACTATCTGAATACAGACTTCAACATTAATGAATACCGCAAAGCTATACACTGTAAAAAAGAGAGCTCAGCTGGTTAAGACAAACTAGGATACACGATCCTTAAACACCTACCAAATAAAATACAGAAACTAATATTGAAACTAATTAATGTCAGCTGGCAGACCAAACAACTTTCAAGCAAATGGAAAACATCTATCGTTATCGCAATCCCATAACCATGTAAAGATCCATCAGACTGCAACTCTTACCGCTCGATTTCTCTCACTTCAAATCTATGCAAAATAATGGAAACCATGGTAAAGAATAGACTGGAATTTCATATGCAAAACAACAACTTATTAAACAAAACTCAAAGCGGTTTTCGTAAGAACAGAAGTACGTTCGGCCATATAGCCAGATTACAACACTCAATAAAAAAGGGAAATGCCAAACATCAGTACACACTATGTATTTTCGGAGACATAGAAAAAGCATTCGACCTTGTATGGCAGGACGGCATAGTTATTCAATTAAGCAAACTTGGGATTAAGGGAAGAATGCAACACTGGATAAAAAACTTCCTAAACAATAGAAATTTTAAGGTTCGCATAAGAAACACCCTATCCACCGAAAATCAATTAGAAAACGGTACCCCTCAGGGAAGCGTCATAAGCCCCAACCTTTTTAACATTCTCATCAATGGCCTAGCGGATGAAATTGACACGAAACATCCAGAAGTAGAACAGTCTCTATTTGCTGACGATTCTGCTCTCTGGGAAACCGCACGTTCCATAAAAAAAACTGGCAGGTATAATGCAAAATACACTAGATACAATTAGCGGCTGGGCGGATAAATGGGGCTTCAAAACAACGGGCATTATATTTTCAAACAATGAACACAATGACGTTAAAATAACACCTGAAGGTCAGAAAATTGAATTCAAAAATAGTGTTAAATACCTAGGTATGTTCTTTGACAGAAAACTCACATGGAAAGACCACATCGACCAACTATTTCTTCGGTGCAATAAAGACCTGAACCTCATGAGGTGTGTGTCTGGGACAAACTGGGGAGCGAGTAAACAGTCTGATAAAATTATACCAAACTCTAATCAGGTCAAAAATAGATTTCGGGTCCATCGCCTACCAATCAGCATATAAGACAACTAAAAAGAATAGACAGCATTCAATATTCTGTTCTAAACATAGCTACTGGAGCCTTTAAGGGAACCGCCTTATGTAGTCTTCAAATAGAAACCAATGAGAAACCTCTTCGTTTAAGACGAGAGCAACTGTCTCTGAAATATGCAGGAACAACTAGAGCTAAGGGCGATAATCACCAATGCCACAAAATTTTTGAAGATAAAAGTGAATATGAATATTTAAAGAAAAGCCGTAAATAACCTACTCCAAGAACACGAAATACCCATCGCACAAATCTCCGACACAGACAAAATCACTAGGCCACCCTGGGAATTAGAGTCGCCCCACGTGGACACAAGTATACACAACTACCTCACAAAGAAGGAAAACCCAGACTTTATAAAAGCCCCCACCCTTGAATATATCAACCAAAACTGGAAAAATTACTTAAAAATCTATACAGAAGGTTCGAAAAAGACAAATAATAACACAGGGTCAGCTTTTGTTATACCTGAGCTCAACATACAAAATGGTTTCAAACTTCCTGACAATATGTCTGTATACACTAGTGAACTGATTGCTATAATTAAGGCTCTCGAATGGATCATCGAGCACAAACCAATCCGTGCTGTGATACTCAGCGATTCCCTTAGTGGGCCCCATTGAAAATTCTATATCTGACAGTAGACCTGATCTCATACACAAAATAGAATGTATCTGCACACAAATTCACAACGAGGGTATAGACGCCATTTTAGCTTTGGTCCCCGCCCATGTCAACATCAGAGGTAACGAAGCAGCCGATAAATCTGCCAAAGACTGTCTTGCTAAAACTGCACACGATGTGCCAAAAGGATTAGGATATAAGGAACTCAACACTATCATTAGACGCAAAATAGATAGCAAGAGGCAAAACGAATGGAACGAAGAAGAACGTGGACGATGATTACATAAGATCCTTTATGGAGAGAAAAGACAAGTCCAGGTATTCCAGTTAGACAATAAACGCGATGACCGCATCATCACCGGATTAAGACTAGGCAAACCCAGACTTAAATCACATCTGTCCATGCTTCTGAAAAACATCTCACCACTCTGTACCGCATGCAACAATGTAGAAGAAACAATATAACATGTCCTACTTGAATGCCCAATACACTACCCACAATGTGAGGCGCTTAAAAACGAATTAAAACTAGAAGCCACGGCCACACTTGATCCCATCGGCCTAGTGTGAACTTGCCGTCCCTTCCACATGAGCAATATAAATCTCCGGTATAGACAGATGAAGGGCATTCAATAAGGGGAAACAGAAGTAGTTGGGGGAAAAACAGTCATGTTTATTTGTATGGAAAGTTGGCTAGAGACAACTAGATATAAAAGGGGCGGGCACCCACCAACCACCCGCTCTAATAAGAGGAGCATTAAAGTGGCTCTCAATTATGTTTAAGGAAATGTTCACATGTATTGTTGGTTAATGTAAAATGTTAAAGCCATAGTACGATAGTACGATAGGCCCAGGCGTATTATACAGATGATGGAATTGTTGCAAACCTTGGTATTGGGTGCATGGATGTGATACTGACATGACTGAGGTAGAGGGGCACTCCGGATTGTTGGAACTCAGTTAGTCCATGCCCATTTTCTTTTCTCAGGAGTTACAGATGATCTACAGTTTTGTTGATGTTGACCCACACAGGTTTGTGATAACTGTAGTAAGTCTCAAGTGTTCCAGCAGAAAGTATATGGAAACAGCAAAAACACTCAAATTTACCCAATTTCAATAGCCTTGTGAAGTCTCTAGCTGCAACGGTTCGGCTTTTAAAACGTTCACGTCGTCATGTGGATATTTTTCGTTATGTTGCCACGGAAACCACAAAAACCACCAAAATGTCTCCAATTTCAATAGGCTTGTGCTTTACCATGCAACAATGCTGTATACCAAATTTGAAGTCTTCAGCTGCAACGGTTCGGCTTTTAGAGCATTCACGTCGTAATGTGGATATTTTTCGTTATATTGCCATGGAAACCAAAAAAACACCAAAATGTCTCCAATAGGCTTGTGCTTTACCACCCAACAATGCTGTATACCAAATTTGAAGTCTCTAGTTGCAATGGTTCACCTTTGAGAGCGGTCATGTCACCATGTGGATATTTTTCGTTATGTTGCCATGGAAACCACAAAAATCAGCTAAATGTGCCCAATTTCAATAGGCTTGTGCTTTACCACCCAACAATGCAGTATACCAAATTTGAAGACTCTAGCTGGAACGGTTCACCTTTTAGAGTGGTCACCTCGTTCATCCAGCCAGTCAGTCAGCCAGCCAGCCAGCCAGCCGGACAGCGTGACGACATGATCTCATCCGGCATATATGCCGATGGGATAAAAATTCAACACTCCCTTAACATTACCAGCGATATTAAACCCTAAGTCCCCAATTAGAAATCAGGTATTCAAGTCGTTAATAAATTTTATCAAAACTGCTGGCTATTATTCCAGTATATAATACTACCCCCGTGCATGCGCAGTCAACATTTTTTTCCACATAATCAACTACTAGTACACCAAGTACTATGACACGATGTGATAGAGGCCAAATCATTCTTAAGATTTCAACAAAGGGTATGGTTGCAGCGGAGTTACCTTGATACGGAGGGCCGTGTGCACCATAGCCATACAAAACATTATGGCCATAATAAACTATCCATACATAACATCCGGCCAAAATGTCACAGACACATTTAGAAATAAAATAGGCATGGCAACAACGGAGTTACCTTGATACTGAGGGCCGTCTGTTCCACTGTCCTACATCACAAGCGATGGCCAAATCTAATTGAATGCATGGCAACAATAGCACGGCCAAAACGCATATAGCGAGTAGTATTCGGCATACAATACAGGAAATGGTGATGGCGGAGTTACCTTGATACTGAGGGCCGTCTATCTCATTGTCCTACACATTCTTTATGGCCATCAAACGATAATGTATACCGAAATAATACCGAGCTGTTTATTTGTCTATTCACCTAGTATTGAATCTATCAAAATGTTTAGTTATTTATTCATTTGTTTATCTATTTACTCAATTATATATTGTTATTTATATTATGTGACTGACGGGAGGAAGATATATCAAAGTATTGCATCGAAAAACAATAGAAAACATGAATGACTCAAGCCTTCTATTTCATATGATACAGGCTGGACAAGACCTGCAACAGAAGACGGATGACGATTACAAGAATATCAACAGCGCCTTGAATGACAACGCCGCACAGCAAGAACGCCCAGAATCAGAATACTCGACCCTAGACCACATCAGACACGCTACCCCATAGATGTCACCGAACTGACGCTTCAACACAGAATATAATCCTTTGACTTTCACGCAATATAGGACGTAGACCTGCCGTCCTGTACCCCAATACACACTCCAAGCAATTGTTACAGGCACAGATTTCTGGAAGAACCCACCCTTTTCCCAAGGGCGTCGTTAGGGAAGTCGCCTCGAAGAATCCTGAATACGCCCTGGTTCTCCCAGTTTTTTTGTGGACGGCTTTGTGCGTACGATGGGGTACAAAGACAAAGGGGGATCATCCACGCGATTATAACACATATTTATCAGTATAACCTAACCAATAACAGACTTACCGACTTGTACATAGCGATTCTTCTCTACTAGTATTTATATTTCCTCATTGTTATTGTTATTCAATATTTAATTATTCATTTTAATATCTAGCGCTGCAAAAGATCTTAAATTAACGAAGAAATGTACCGTGAAATTTAAATAAAACATTATTTGATGGGCCGCGAAATCCGTGTGGAAGCGGCCCTTAAACTACAATTTCAATCAATCAAATCGGCAAAGAACACTTGTGTGATCCACTATTTACCAGCCAGACCCAGTTGAGCTGGAATTAGGTCGTCACAGAAGTATGCAACTAGATACACATATAATATATTTTTGTTTTATGTTATGTAAATAAAGCAATAAACTATCATACAATGTGTTTTGTGGTTTACTGCCAAATCTACAAATAACTACATAGAGAGAAAACATTAAGAAATAAATGTATAAAACAATACTAAATAAATACATCCTACAGCATAACATACATCTTGTCACATTGACAAAGTGACTTAAATTGTGAAGTGTAGAACCAGTAAATTCTAGCATAAATGGGCTTTGACTTGAGAGAATGATGTCAAATGCAATATGTTTCTTCCCATTGTCTGCTGATACACATAATTATTGAATTCACGAGAGTGATTATAGAGGTAATGCTAATCTAAAGGGATTCTGGGTGCCAAAGAAGACGGGGACATCAATACTAGATGAGCAAGGCCCTGGCTTGCGAGAATGCCGATAGATAGGTTCTGTCCCGAGCTTAAATGAAAGAGGATCATTCAAAGTAGCTGTGTGCCAAATTTCATGCTTGTAACCAAAAGTGCACAATATAACTGCACAACATGATGTATTGTTCGCGCACTTGATTGTCCAAGTCGTCTTGTAACAGACATAGATGAGAAGCCTTTGCTGGAGCAATTGAACAACTCTATGTCAAATTGGCTTGCCAGTTGCGCTCATTGCGTTATCGATTAGCCTTCATTGTGATGATTCACGGGAATATTATGAACTGGCATAGCTCAGAGGGTAAGAGCAACTCCACTGATTGGAGGGGTCGTAGTTTACCATTCTCGTTGACGGTTAAATTATCCTTTCTCTTTTGTGAGGATTAACCCTACCTAGCCTGGGGGGGGGGGGGGGAACGAAATGGCCCCCTACCAAACTTTCTGCGCAATCTCCGGAACGACACAAAATGGAGAGATGAAACTCCGTGACTTTATAGTTTATCATATTGGGGTCATTTTGAGCCTATTTGCATAACCTCCCGAGCAGAGGATCATGGGTAAATTCAAGATGGCGGCCACGTGGGGTCCCAGAAAAATGATGTTTTGTGTCATATTTCTTTAAAATTTCTGCTTTTTCGCGATGAAAAGTGGTCAAAAAACTTTTTTTTCACATCACATGAATATTTACTATTTTATCACGCAGTTTTTGCGGAGAAATTGCACAAATAAAAAATTCGGAAAATCTGTCTGAAAAATCGACCAAAAAATGCCGTTTTTGAAAATGACGTCACTGTGACGTCATCAAGGCGGCCATCTTGGATTTTTGTACATTTTCTGGTAGAGCTTGACCCAAGGTTAAAGTGTGGTAAGTTTCATCCCCCTAGCTCAAGAGGTAAGAAAAATAATTAGAGGGGGACGCCATTTCGGACCCCCCCCCAGGCCACAACAGGTCCCAAAAAGCCCAGGCCAGATAGGGTTAAATGCTAAATTTTCATTCCTGTATTATAAAACCAGTTACACATAAAATCAGTTTTGAGTATTATCAATGAGTCGGCATAGCTAAGACAATAAGTGCAACTCCCGGGATTGGGGGGTCATCGTTTGGATTCCCACATAGGGTTAAATTATTCTTTCTTCCAAAACGTATTTCCATATATGCGAATTGCTTGGGGGTTAAAGCTGAACATCATAACAAATTGTCATTTCTATTAGTTATATAAACATATTTATTCGGGGAAAGTTGGTGAGTTGTTCCCCTTAGTTCTTTAATTTGATATCAAGTAGTATTCATTACTAATCATAATGACAATGCGTTGTCATCTAGATGCATATCTAGTAGAGGAGGGGTATGTAGAGCGATGTAGGTCGTATAGAAAGAACTTTTATGACATCCACTGTCATTGTGTGGTGTATGAAAAGGTGGGAAATAATTATATTCTTGAAATATATATATATAAAAACAACAACAAAAACCCGACGAAAACTGTTACCCAAGCCACTATGAGACAATGGCTGACACCGGAGACAATTGGGACAACAGGAAAACGCGCAAACCTCGGCTAACTTGTCAAACAAAGTTTGTACTCGTCGATAATGCGGCGGATGAAGTTAAATCAGTTAAAAAGTATATCTAGAATATATTGTTATAAATTACAAGCGTCAGGTCCGTCATTCATAATTCAGCCGTCGCCCATTAGAGAATATCCGCGTCCATAATCCAAAGACCTATTCCATATTTCATATAACAGTATTAGCACCAAATTCAAAAAGACAAACATAGTATACATAAATATAGGCTTGTTTCGTGCAAGAGAGAAGCGGTCAACAGTTGTCAATGATGCCGGCAAGACATCATGATGTTCCAAAAATATCAAATATCAAATATCGCTGATCAGTATTTTTAATCCATAATATTCGTTGTAAAGTCCTCATCTAAAGAATGATGCATCTCAGTCACGCTTCGATTGTGACTGTTCATATGAGTACCATGAGGATCTTGAAGTACATGGGTTCATACGGCCCCCAGCCCCGGGCTAAGCGGAATTAAACACAAGTTACGAAACGTAACGCCATAGATCTTGCACGCTACGCTCATATTTTGCTATCAGCATGCGATATGTATCGCCAAATTTGAGAAACTTTGAGTGGAGGCGATTGGTGATGTAGCCCCGTTTTATAAGTTTCTGCAACAATGTTTTGTGACGTTGATTAAAATCGTCACATTTAAACAGGATCTAGCAAATGCTACTAGGCGTGATATGTATACGTCATATGCAGGTCCCACTGGAATATTACTGTCCAGAAAGGGATAGTTTACGATGTCGAAATTATAATCATCTCTTTGGTCATACAGTCGACGAGAGAGAAGGCCCGCTTCATGTTTATAGATATATTATGGATTAGATTTTCATATGGGTTTACGCTCTCACCAACTACCGGAGATTACTGACAGATCAACCGTCATTTTGAGTCCTTACACGAAGCTGAACTCCTCACCTGGTCAAGATTCGGTGAGGCATTCCGGTACAGTGGAAACGAGGAGATAAATCGTACCTGCAGTACTTCATGAAATTTCACGTGAAACCTGTGTATCCCGACAATGCTGGAGACCTGCAGTGTCAGTTTTGACAGGGTTCTGTTTTATCAAAGTTTAACACTGAGTATTAGGATCATGGATAATGTTGGATTTTGATGTTGGTTGGGGTGGGGGATTCGGCTTAATGTCACACTCAAGTTTGTTTCACTCATATGGTGACAGTCAGTTTGGTTGGTGATGGAAGCCGGAGTACCCGGAGAGAACCACCGCCCGTCGGCGTAACTGACAAATTTTCACGCATGAACCAGCTGGGCTCGAACCCGTGCTGGTTCAGCGGTGTGAGGCTAGCGGTCACCGCGAAGCGCCTTAGACCACTTGGCCACCGAGGGCCCTGAAGTTGGTTGGTGTACGCAGACGTCAGCATTCACAGGTTTCACTGTAGTAACGAATGACCTCTCAGATTGAGTTTTGGTCATAGCCGAAGTCTTCCTGAGCTAAATAGGTTTTTCTTATACTGAGTGCTGTGTTACACGATGCTCTGCAACACCTCAGTGATATTATCAGGAGCAGTTTTCAAGGTCTTTCCAAGAATTTGTCCAAGGACTATTCAAATTCTATTTAGATTTTCGAGGACTGCATAGAGTCAAGTTTGACCATTCATCGAGCAGACACAGAATTAACATAAACAAAGTTGTAGAGGTATACCTGTATATACAAGGACTCAATCAAACATTCTATTACACACTTGTACAAATCTAAGTCATTGGCAACAAATTGTGCTCTATCACTAAATGTATATCTATATTCAATTATCAGGCCATCAAGAACAACTTTTTTTATTTATTATTGGTTTACAGAATTTTGATGGGGAAATGTTGCATGTGCAAAATAGAATAAAAATAAAAGACCAACCTAAGCCCCCTATACAGGCTATAATAGGTATAGTATTCTGGACAGATTATTTACAATGCTGCTTCATTTTGATTCTACAGTATTTATCGTTCAAAACATCATCAAACTAAGGTAACCCCTCAAATAATTCAATTACAGGAAATGAAATTTACAAACATAAAATCTGGAGGCGATCAAATTTTTCAGAACAAGAAATTGACAATTTATTGTTTCTTTCTTATTTCAATGGTTTTATAGAGTGATCAAATTTATTTGTACAGGCAATTGGATATTGGGTGGGGGGTGATTGAATTTTGATAGGGGGATGGAATTATTAGAGGGATTACCATATACCCAATGTGATATTCAATGCATTTTAACATTCAAATTTGAAATTCTGACTTACCTGAAGGAAAATTTATCAAGCCAAACATTTTTAGGGTTGAAAACCAAGGATTAACATAAAGTTTATCATTGGTCAAAAAAATTCATTTGTTATCATTCCAAAACAATATATAATAGCAAAAAGAGAGCGTTGAAAAGTATACCTTTGGCTTAAAAACACTCAATATCTTGAAGATTTATATGTTGAAGCTTTAACTGCATAGCCAGCCACATGTATGTATAGCGCGTTAACATAGTGAATAATTTAAAGGTTGTAAGAATTTGATAAAAAATGGCTTCTTCATTTCCATCTAGGGTTTCACAGTGTCTCACTCAAACAAAGGATTGTGGCAAAATAGATGGCTATTCTGATGCATTGAAAATATCTAGTATACCATGATGTGTGAAGGCCCTGATTTGTTAAAAGGAAGAACGTTTTCAAACACGTCACTGAACAAAAAGGAATAATGTATTATTATGTTACTGAAGCCTATTCCAATGAACAACATACAGTACACATATTCTACACACTTACTGAATGTAAATATAATTATACATGCAGAATGTAACGATGGATTCTCGAGTGAACTCATGTATATCCAATAATTTTTTAGGATGACACGGTCTTGGATGGGTCTGCCTCATGCGAGACTCGACCTTGCGCTCAATAGTATTGTGCTTTACCAAGAAACTTTCATCCTAAAAAGAATTGGATATAAATGTTACCTACTTTGATTTCTAAATGGCATTACTATATATATGAATCCATGTTGCTGGTATTAAACGACTAAGTACCATGCATGAAATCAATTCTCAAGGTGTACCAGAAGTGCCAAATTGTCATCGAAACAGGATTGTTGTCACCCAAGAAAAGGTTTCATTGTTCTGAAAATAATGACAACTTGAATGTGCATCCTAGTTCGTAAACGGAACTGATTTGCAATGTCAGATATATGTTTTTAGTCAAACGTAAGATCCTGGTGTACCAATGTTTACATTTTTTAAAAACATTAGTGTGAACAAACACTTCACCTGTTCTGTATAATATTGCACGAAGCTGGCATAGATAACATGTGCAAGTTTCAGTTGGTTGCTAATTCTACGACGCTGAACCATTTTCCAGGTTGAGAGTAATCCTGTTACAACAAGAACACCACGGAACTACTGATGCACCTTAATCTAGTGGTGAACTGGAATGTGGATCTGTCAGAAAGATCATCAAATATATGATCCATATACTACGAATTCTCTTTGTAAGTGATCCAAGAATTTTATGATGAATATTGAGGAATGCTACATGGCTTTCTATATGCCCTCCAGGGTGGAATGTACATTAAATATTCAGAAAAAGCATCAAGGTATACAATGTCAAATACTACACAGACATGCCTGAGCAGATCACAAAATGGCTGCCAAGACGGCCGCCATCAAAATCACTGACACAAACTGTTTGACCATCGAGAGCCCCCCCCCCCCCATCGCTCTATTCTAATGATGTATATTACGCGTACGCGAGCCCTATGCTAATAGTGGAAGTGACACGGTAGCGCCCGACCACCGAACTGCTACTATGTTATGTCACTTCGTCTTTACATGATCAATTGGTTAACCGCGACGCACGTATTTTACCTGTATATAATCTGAGTGATCTCTAATAAAGGGCAGTCCATGTATAACCGTCTTGTTTGTGTGTGTCTATTTGTGTTTGTCCTCTGTGAAGACTACTTCACATCTCGTGTGCGATCTTCGTCCACCACTATGAAGTCGTTCAGAACATGGACAACGCAGTTTGTTGACCCAAACCCATGTGAATCAACTCTGCTCGCTTACGGCCGAACATCACCACAACAACTGCATCGAAATAAACATCAGGTTATAAATAAGGCATACAGAATTGAAGCAGTGATTGCATGGCATGTTCTGAACCAAGTTCGCAATCATAACTCGTGTGAATGATAAGGAAGATACACGAAGACCAAATGCAGTTCTTCATGCGCCAGTGCAACTGTGCAGCCTTGCATTGTAGTGGAGTGACTCTGCAGTCAAGACAGGGATAATTACACTACCCTTTACGTGGACATCGGCCAGAACTGTCCATATCTCAGAAATTATTCAGGAGAAAGATTGCTTATACTCTAGAATGATGTGCATCGAGAATATCTTTGATTTCCAAATTTGTATGTGTGGATTTTCCCTGTCTTTTCGATAAAATAAACGTTTCGAACACAGATGCTAATCACGGTACAATAAAATGTTGCTTCGCACCACACATAAGTCGAACATTTCCATAAAAATAGTTAAACCTTCTTCCTAACCAATTGCATTTTTGTTAATTTTTCTTCATAAGACTGCATAGTGTGACGGCTATACCCTATATATATATTCATCTATTTTTTTTTATTGTTGTTTATTCGTTGGATAAAGTTTGATGAAGTTGAATCTACAACGAAGGCCTCCGATTTACTTATTTCACGAAATGATGTTGTTGTTGTACGGAAATACTTACCGTAGACAATCGAGACAGAAGGTGGACTTCTTGTGCTAATTCATGGTCCGAAACTTATGGTGTATGCATCAATGGATGTCGGATGACTTATCTTTGTAACTCGCAATTCATAATTCTACGGAATTATGCTATTTTTATGCACTGAAATGGAGTAACTTTCAGTCGAAGATCAGCTTGCTTCGCCATGCTTTCTGACAGGTTGTTAAAGGAGCGCGTGCGTATCTTGGGGGCTGGTCACTTTTAGCGCATCTGATTGGCTAATGCAGAGCGTGGGAACTGAAGGTGATTTTCATTGGCTATTGCTCAGATGTCAGAGGTCAGGCAGAAAAAGTATAAATAGGCGGCAAGACCAGCATGTAATGGCGCATTTTTTAGAAAATCGCCCCAACGGCAACTTCTAGTGAGGAAACCAAACGAGGGACGACTGATCAGAACAATGATGGCACAATCAATGTGTTTAGATCCACCGAAACCGGTGAGTTTTCGGATGTTGATATCAATTCTATGAATTGATACCGTCACGTGTACCACTTTATATGCAAATGGGTCAAGGGCTGTATCATAACATTACGTCATTCCACCGTATACGGTGGAGCACATGTCGATTTCTGATGACGAGACGACCTCGGATGAAGACGAATATATAATTGAATTACTTTTATTGTTGGACCTGGAAATTATAGGACTCCAAGAGGGATTTCACCACACAAGGCTTGGACTACACCAGATCCGGTGGTAGGTTACATCTGGCTAGTATTTTCCCCACCGAGTACGGTGGTTGAGAACTTTACTTCGACCAGTTGACCTATCACCACCAGATTCGGTGGTAATTCACACACATACAAGGAAAACTCACCTTTACACCAGATCCGGTGGTAGGACACATCTGGCTAGTATTTTCCCCACCGAGTACGGTGGTTGAGAACTTTACTTCGACCAGTTGACCTATCACCACCAGATTCGGTGGTAATACACACACATACAAGGAAAACTCACCTTTACACCAGATCCGGTGGTAGAATACATCTGGCTAGTATTTTCCCCACCGAGTACAGTGGTTGAGAACTTTACTTCGACCAGTTGACCTATATCACCACCAGATTCGGTGGTAAATCATATACTCACAGTTATAACTCACCTTTACACCAGATCCGGTGGTAGAACACATCTGGCTAGTATTTTCCCCACCGAGTACGGTGGTTGAGAACTTTACTTCGACCAGTTGACCTATCACCACCAGATTCGGTGGTAATTCACACACATACAAGGAAAACGCACCTTTACACCAGATCCGGTGGTAGTTACATCTGGCTAGTATTTTCCCCACCGAGTACGGTGGTTGAGAACTTTACTTCGACCAGTTGACCTATATCACCACCAGATTCGGTGGTAAATCATATACTCACAGTTATAACTCACCTTTACACCAGATCCGGTGGTAGAACACATCTGGCTAGTATTTTCCCCACCGAGTACGGTGGTTGAGAACTTTACTTCGACCAGTTGACCTATCACCACCAGATTCGGTGGTAATTCCCACACTCTCAGGCATAACTCATCATTACACCAGATCCGGTGGTGCTATAACTGACAATTCTGGGATGAGATGAATGGACTACCCTGGACCATTGATACAGTGAGAAGACGCAAAGTGACAATATTAACAAAGTCATACATCCGTTTTACTGTGTATTTATTTATCGGTATGGAGAATAAAATCGTTCCCGTTATATTTTAACCTGAATACAATCTCTGTTTTCTATGAGTCTGTGTTTTGCATGTTTATCACTGTCTGGTACGAACCCGGTTGATGGTTTACAGAGTACCTAACTCTGATGTGATATTCTACCTCACCCGAATTATACCGCCTCCGAAGAGTGTAATTGCAGCACTAGTGAGATACACTGGGTGCATGGGGTAGACTGTTAAATTTGGTGGCAGCGGTAAAGGATACTAGTACTAGAGACTGCAGTACTGTTACATTTGAGACAGTACCAGTGTTACATTTTGTGCAACAATACCGGATAAAATTATTACCAAGACAGTGATATCAGGTTGAACACACCATACTCTAACAGAGATTTATTCTCCATACTTCAAAATGGATGATTCAAATACTGTGACATTCAAGTCAGGAGACTTGGGTGGTGAAATCCCTGAAGATCGTGGTGATACAGCCTTTGGCCCTCAACTGGAAAATACTGTCTTGATCTATGATCATGATAGTGAAACTAGAATAAAAGAAGCTGTTTTGAATGAAGTGTCAGATTTGATTGGACAACAGATGAATCAGATGACTAACTATCAGATATCTATTCAGGATGAAATTGGTCAACTTAAAGGCTCCTTTGAGAAAATGATGAGAAGCTTACTAAATGAAACAAGCAGTCAAATGTCTGATATTGAAAAGCATGTCACCGAGATACAAACTCAAACACAAGATCAAATTGATGATATTTCTGGAAAAGTAAACTTTATGTGGAACTCATCTGGCGAGGCTGGACGCTTGACGGAGACGAATGACGAACAGCCTAAACCTGCAAATAAAAATAAAGATGATCAGAGACCGATCTTTATTTGTACAGAATCTACTCCACAGTTGAATAAACAATCTGTACTGGTTGAAAAATCCCAATCAGACCCTGGGTGGGGGCACCTTAAAGATGTTGATCCTTTGATTGAAGAGACGAAGTCTGAAAATATGCAGCTTCATGAGGCCAGTATGAAGCCAAAACATGGAACTGATCAGAATTCACCTTGGAGGGGACCTGTAGGGGGAAAGAAAATAACTGAACAATCTGAGTATGATTTTGCAGTAAATAGTCCACCGAGAAATGATGGGATTGGGCATACATATGCTGGTGGTGGAATGAAAATTGGGAATGGAAATGGAGATGAAATAAGGAGCAGTCACTCGGTAAAAGCCGGTGATCGCATAGGACAAATTCATTCCTGTGAAAGTTTTTCATATAATGGGGCCCCTAGAATGAGACCTCAGGTGTATGATGGCCAGGACGATTTTGAGGAATACCTTAATCAGTTTGAAATATTAGCAGACATAAATGGGTGGACATATTCAAGCAAGGCCCTATATCTTGCCGGTAGTTTGAAGGGAGCTGCTAGAGCCGTTCTTAGCGAATTGCCTGCTAGTCAGATGAGAAATTTTGGATGTTTGGTGAAAGCCTTGAACTCTAGATTTGGTTCTGTTAACAGAGCTGAAATATTCAGAGCAAGGCTCCAAACTAGAACAAGAGGTCGGGATGAATCTATTCCACAGCTAGCCCAGTCTATCAGGAAGCTGACTCGGCAGGCCTACCCAGATGCTCCAGTTGATTTGATCGATATCCTGGCTATCGATCATTTCATTGATGCTATTCATGATGTAGACATGAGACTTCGATTACGGGAAGCTCAGTTGAAAACTATGTCAGATGCAGAAGTTTTGGCTGTGCGCTTAGAAACGCATAAGTTGGCAGATCGTCAACGTGGCCGCCATGTGCGTGCAGCAGAAATGCATAAAAGGGATGATGAGGGCCCAAAATCGTCAAATCAAGGTGTGAATACACCATCCATAGTGAATGAGTTTGGAAGTTTTAAGAAGGAGGT
>JAVTVY010041411.1:0-19349 GCA_036873755.1 Hanleya hanleyi | reverse complement strand
ACCAAACTGATTGGCCAGATCATATACCAGGTATTATGATGGCATACCGCATGACCCCAGCCACTCAATCAACTGGCTTATCTCCTTATCAAATGCTGTTTGGTAGACAGATGAGAACACCAATTGATACCTTTCTGATTCCAAAAGAAACATTGTCAAAGGACCATAGAACATACTTGTCAAAAATTCTAGACAATCTGGCTGAGTATAGGAAAATTGCAGATGAAAATTTGAAAAAAGCCCAAACAAAATACAAAACTTATTATGATAGAAGAACAAAGGAACCAACATTCGAGCCAGCACAAAAGGTATGGTTATATTGTACGAAAAAGACTGTGGGCCGATCTCCCAAACTAACAAAAAAGTGGGAAGGACCATATTATGTTGTATTGGTTGGACAAAACTACACATACAAATTACGCAAATGTAGTGACGATAAAGAAGTGAAATCGATGATTCATGCAAACCGTCTCAAAAAGTTTCATGACCCAGCAGACAGGCCAAACTATGAGCCTGAAAATTTACCACAAACAAATGATGAACTCAATCCAGAAGAAATAGAGTCAGAAAATGATGAAAACGAGACAAATACCACTGACAAACGGAACAATGTAACAAAAGAAACAAAAGACCATCATGTCCCAAAAACAAAAGTAGCACTTAAGAACAATGAACAGTCAAAAACAAGAGTAACACCTAAAACCATTCAACATCCTAAAGGTACCGGTACAATGCCAAGCTCAAGTACAAATCAAGATCCCAATTTGGTTACAACACCAAACAAATTCCTAGTGACTGAAATTGACAAAATTCTAGCATCAAAACGTTACAATGGACGAATGTGCTACAGGATTAAATGGGTAGACAAGACTAGAGGCTCCACCTGGGAGCATGATACGAGTCTCCCAGATGAGCTGCGTCGACAATATCATGCCGACAAAACATTGTCTGGCAAGAAAAGGCGCAAACCTTTAGGCCAAAAATAAGTTTTTCATGAAGAAATCTGAACAAACTGTGGCCTGTGTTAACTCAGATCGCAATGAGTTAATGTCCAAACAGCAACCCATGATAGATATTAAAACTGTAAAAATAGAAGTGATTCAGAAAATCAAGTTCGCTGATGGCAAGTATTATGTGAAAATATTATACAAAACAAAGGAACAGGTGCGTGGCGCAGCCTGGTTTCCACTTAATCGGATACCCCAAAACAAAATCCATCACTTAATTGTACATGTACGACAAGTGACTTATCAGACAGAAAAAGAATGGTATGAGGAAGATCCCTTCCATCCTTGTAGTTCAACAACGAACTCCAGTGCCACACTCCATCAAGGTTTACAAATTCCAGTTTCATATGGGAACACCAGTATTCAAATCTAGATATATGCCACATCATTGGAATCCTGTCGAAAATATTGATCTGAATGTGGTGTATGATTTTCTTGGTGATTTAGAGAGACACAATACACACATTCGATTTGATAAGAGCATATATGCATAGTTTTGATATCGGCAAAAGATGTACCGAAAGATCATGACTTTGCCGAGACAACCACAGGACTGATCGGAGACTTGTCACCTCTGACAGATTCTGTGATACTCTTAATATGGCTTGACAAACCATATTCGAGTACCAAAATGAATGTGTAAATAATTAGTTACTACTTACAAGTTGTTGCCTTATATGTTGATGTATTGATGTAGTTTATTATAATTCACACTAACATGACTAACTTATGTTGTGAAAGCTACAAGAATCTTGGGAATGCACGGTTTGCTCTTTATACTCTCATGTATGTATGTATATAGATACAGGAATACTACCTACATGTATGTTTATTCTTTCCTAGAAAATAATTGTTTAATAGGACTTAAAATGTATGTGAATCATTCATGTTGACTTAATATACACTTATGGATTTTCAAAATAAAAAGGTATGGTTTCTCTGTTGTGCTCTTTTACTGAGACACCGGTTGAAAATCAAGTGCTAGGGTCAGACTTGTCTGCAGCAAGTCTTCCCATCAAACTTTTTCAGCCAGGGTTTCAAGCGAAAAGCATCATTATATTTTCTATTTTTGGTTTTCAGGCATCACATGTAATTATCCAACATGAATTCTTTCTCAATTTCATTCAGTTATGTTCTTTACAATAGATCACTGGTGTCAGAATAAGTTTTACTGACTTGACTAGAGCCTATCTCTCATTACATAGTGATCAGTGTCCTTATTATGCATTTGGAATATTGTATCTAAACAAGAATATATATGTACATAGTCCACAATACAACCCATGTATGTAAGTATGTAAATGGTGTAATGACACATGTAACAAAATTATTAAAAAAAAAAAAAAAAAAAAAAAAATGAAGATTGACTAAATAATCACTCTTGAATAATAATGAATATCTTTGCGCCAACTCTATGTATACAAATTTAAACATTGCTAACTCTCTGCATTTCACATCTGAGTGTTTCAGCTGTATGGTGTCCACAGACAGAAGTGACCCAAGAAAGCCAAGGGCAAAAGCTCTCCACATTCCAGACAAGGATCAGCAACCTCAGTCACAATTCAACACTAAAGATCAACATTGCACAGGAACCTTCAACTTTAATCAACATCACACAAGAACTTCTAAAACTCCACCTAACATCGATTACCATGACTACCACAGACAATTTATTACAGTTTCGGGACGAAACTTATTCGGGGACGGAGGGAACTATAACAGAGCCATAAGACATGTACATGTAAATTTGTAAAATGAACATGTACCTCAATTATATTTCATTACTATTTAATATTTGTTTATTGTGAGTTAGCATAAAATGTATACAGTTAAAATTACCATATATTTAGGCTGTAAATATTAGTTACTGGTAGAGGTATGCGCTTGATAAAAATTATGTAACACATGTTGGAATTAGGATTTAGGGGTTTGAGTATTGATTGTAATAGGATGTTTTGATAACAGTTGACATTTACTTAGTGTTGTTAGACCATTTCTGACCAGCTGGTGCAAAGACAGGAGCCAGGTGTCAATTGTAGTCAGACTGTCATTTTAGTATAAGATAATCCTTTGTTGTTATTAGGTCAGACTCCCTACTGTTATTGGAGATGTCATATAGAATGAACAGGATAACCGATAGACATGTCAAGACATTAGGAATCACTACCTGGAGATCTCGCTAAAACTCCAATGATATAAATATTGGGCAGTATGAAATTAAGTCAGTTCACGTTTAGAATTCATCTTGGCGTGCGACTTTGCAGCGCCAAGGCAGTTCATAGATGTAAGTTATATAGGTAACACTTGTTAATGTAGACGGCTATATGTACTAACATATAGTTTCTGTAATAACTGGAAGTGCTGTATAATCGTGTATATTAGAATTAGTATTACGTCAAGGTTAGATAATTAGATTAGGGTAAATAAAGCTAGGTTATGTTATATTTAACATGGACTACGACTTACTTATTAATGTGATAACCAGTGAGCCAACCTGGTTATAGAACTACAGAAACTATTTGTTCATATCTTAATTGGTAGGGTGGTAAAAACATTCAAAAACTCAATATCAACTTGTGGGTGGGCCATAAAAACTTGGAAAAACTCAATTTGAGCATAAAAAGAACTCAATATTTTATAGTGGGTATTAAAAATTAAACATTTATAAATAATGTTAGTGTTTGTTATCAAATCAAACCTGTTATCACTTAAATGCCAATATCCTCCATTTGGAGATCTCCTGCAAACAAAATTATCTCCCTTGATCGCTGCGTCGATTGTCCGCCAGGTGGCGTGCTCTCCGCGCATGTCCATCACTCTTTTTCCCATGTTGAGCAAGACCTGTTTTGAGTCAAGGCCGAGCAAAGAGGGGAGGATGGGTTGGGCAAATCAACGTTGATAACAGGTTTGATTTGATAACAAACACTAACATTATTTATAAATGTTTAATGTTTGTGTCTCAAATCTTCACCTGTTATCACTTAAATGCCAGACTCCCAACAGAGGAGGTTGGGTAGCCGGCCTTGTGACTTGCTTTTTGATTAAGCGGAGCACGCCTTGTTCTGATTTTGTAAATCTAATATGCCCAGTAATATCCTGATAATTCCCGTGTCGTATAGAGGCGTAGGGAGTTCGAGGTATTACAAGTAATGCGGCGAGAGGTGGACTCTGTTCCTACCCTTTGCTCGCATACTTGGCTAGATAATCAGATGCCATCGTGATGCCTTGAAGTCCCTTCGTCTCCGGCATGGTCTGTCCTCTATGCTTGTGGAATTGTCGGGATCTTGCTTGCTTGATCGGCGCCCCCCCCCCCTTTTTTGATAGGAGTGGTAGACTATACCCTGGGCTGTGGCTATAGGTCCAGTGTAGTCATCCTATCTGTCTGTACAGACATGTCTGAAGATAGCAATCAGCAGGAGTTGAATTGATCGTCCAAGCGCAGGTGTCAACAGTAACGTTCAACGATAAGTTTTCCCCAAAGTGGCCCGGACGTCACACTGGCTCTAATCTTGTGAGACGATGTCTCCATAAAGGAGAAGGAGCGTTGATGGCGAGTTGGTTAAACCAGTCGGCAGTCTTCTTCAACCCAGACGGTGATCATGAACTAGTGATGTCCGCTGATGGGTCTGTTAGAAGTGATGAGAGAGGAAGACAGCTGGAACCCCTTGTCGGTTCTATAAAGAGTGCTCCAGGCCTCTGACTGGATATAAAAACCTCTTCTCCTCCAGCAGGTACACGAAATCTGTTAGCGCTGGAATCTGGTACAGTCTTTGGACGTCTGGTCCCTGACGTGTGGAATCGTTCTAAATGACGAAATCCGGGATGGGATGAAAGGATCTGGTTGACCAGTCTGTCATCCCTGTCAAGGAACTAGGTTCTACTGCGCAATGCTCTGATTGCGTAGTGAAGACTGTCATGGAGCTGTCTTGCAGGACAGGATCTTGACTGCAGTTGGTAGAACTGGTTTGAATGGCAGGCGTAAGAATGCCCTAGTACCACATCCAGGTCTCCTTGGGTGGTAATTGATGTGTTCGGCGAGACTGTAAGGTGAAGACCATGGAAAGCTGAAATGCTGGAATGTAGTCGGTTCCGTGGGTGAACTTGACAACCCTGGATGATGCTGAGTGATACCCCTGTGTACTGCTTGACTGAGATTCTCTGCCCTGATACAGATGCAGAAGGAAAAACCAGCTGTTGCTGGAACAGAAACAGTGTTGGCCACAGGTCCTCTACTATAGTACATTCTCCGGGCTTGATGCGACTGTACAGTAAATAGTAGCTTGCTGCTGTCATTGTCTGTACAATTGGTCCTGGAGAAAAACCCTGGTCTGCAAGGAAAATCTGGACCGTAGCAGACGTGGGGGTTCGGCCGTTGCGGGTCCCGGTGCCTCCGTGGAAAAGTGATCTTCCGGTTGTAGTGCCTTGTAGGACTTGGAGGAAGCTGTCGGCGGGAACCCTGAAGTGATGTGAAACACATGGTGTTGTGACATGGTATTGCTGATACCGTGCTGCTAGGACCAGTGTCGATGTTTCTAGAAGACAGTGACTGGAATCTTGCTCCCCCCCAAACTTGACGCAACTGACGACCGTACTGAACGTTCGTAATCAATGCTGATGTGTTGTACAACCGCAACCTCCAAGGGGGACCGCCTTCTTAGCGTAGATATCCCTAAGGAAGATGATGCGTTGCTTGTCTATCGTGGTATCCATGTGATGTGTCGGCTATCTGTTGCCGGACTAATGGACCCCTCTAAGCCATGAAGGGGGTGAAGATGTTCCGGGACGAGCATCCTTAGACTGCTTGTTCTTGCCCTCAGGAGCAGTTGTAGTTGAGAAACTGTAATGAGGAGTACCTGGAGCTAGCCAAAACTGTGCTAGGTCCCGGGTGAGTAGTAGACTGTAGTTCCATCCAACGGACCTCTGGGTCATGGTGTTGATGGTCTGGTTCTCGGTGCAGGTTCCATATGCCGGAAACCTGCTTGCCGCTTGAATGTAGCCGTACTACATAATCCGTGGGGTGCCTGGAAATATCCCTGGACCACCATGATCATCGAGGCGAAACTCGAAAAAGGCCTCTGGAAACGTCGAAAAGTGACGACAATCGGGAGTCGGAGTCCAACTCCTGTAGAGTCGAATATGCTCAGCAAGTGTCCGGCTCCGTCTTCTGGTCCGGTCTCTACTGTCATCCCGATGAATGCTGGAGTCCCAGGTTCTGTTCTGGAGTCCTAATTCGTATTCCGGATTAGAGATGACTTTATCCTCGTGTCCTATTCCAGTGTCCGGGTCCGTGTTGACTTGGCCTTGGAAGGGACCTCAATGTGAAACTAGGCTTGCCCACTGTAGACTGGATGTCTCACCCCAAAGAAAAACGGGTTAAGTCAAAACCGACTAGCCGTTTCTCCCGAAATAGATTCCCCTGATCATGATGTCGGGTGTAGGTGGAGTCCTAGATTATCCGATGAGGAGTAGGATCCGGCTCTTAGAAGACTGAGGATGATCGTCAGATGAAGTGTCGGGACTTGGAGTAGACCTCACGTAAGGACTGACTTCTTCGACGAAAAACTTGACAAAGAGTGACGCTGATCTTCTATATCATCAGGGTCGACCGTTCTACAATCAGGTGAGTGAAGACTCGAAGCTTGGGAAGGATGAAAGGATGACTAGTGGTTTGAAGGTGAAGCTTGAGAACCATCAATTCTGACTGACGAGGTTGCCTCTGTCCTGGTCGGAAGATTCCCTCTTTACCTTGGAACTGTCCTTTCTTGTAAGGGCGAACACCACTCTGAGCATCTAGCTTGGGTTGTCCGAGTTTTGACCGGAGAAAACCTCCGTGGCGACCTCCTCTGTTAGAGTCGATAAGGCGCCGAAGAATTCCATCTTGGGCCGTGAAAAGGTCAAGGATCCCTCTTATGCTTCACGTCTGGATCCTGAATCACCTTGGAAATAGCCGTCAGGAACCAATCAGAGTATGATGTAATTCTGTGTTGTGTCAGCATCATATCTTCCACAGCACAGGCTTGCCTCTGTTGAAGTACCCCCGCTGGTGTCCTCGTGAAGTTCAACAGTCTGTCAAGATCCGGTTCAGACTTCGGGCCCTGAATGGTGGATTGTCTCCGTGAAGAGTGTAAGCCTTGTAAGGACCGGGCTCCTGGAGAGATGACGAAGTCTCCAATTGTCGATCCAGTGCGTCGTATAGGTTGGCTGATGCTGGAGATGGTGCGCAGGTTGGCGCAGCTTCCTCCTCAGAAGGTTTGTTAAAACCGTAAAGAGGTGCCGTAGTAAGTTTTCTCCGTTCCCGGCGGGGTCATCAGGCTGCTTGTCATCGCCGACCACCGGTCTGGGCATCTCTGGAGTCAACGTGTGTACCGCCGCTATCCTGACTTTGAAGGGTAGCATGTCTTATTCTTCTACCTCCGCCTGACGTAGGAGGTGAATCTGTATGAGATGAGGATGCCGAGGAAGTAGAACGTCGTGCATGATCCTCATAGTCCGAGTCTGAGTCTGGTCGAATCCCGTGCAGGATTCGAACCAGCGACCCCAGAGTCAGGCACCTAATTGCCAGTACTGTATGTCGGGGATCTAAATCACTCGGCCAACGGGCCTCCCACCGTTGCTAGAAGAATGGGTCGTGTCATCTCACGGGTCTCCGATGAAGGAACTCTACCCTGGTAAGGGGCTGTGAAGCCTGGAGATGACTGTGCTTCTTGACCAGGCTTGCCTTGGAAGGTACCCCTGGAGCAGAAGTCTGTTCCTTGGGGGCAGGTCCAGAATGGTGATCTACGAGTCCCTGTTCATCTCTGGACTTCCGTTTTATCCCGATGCTCCGGGCTACGGTGATGGTGGGTAGACGTCCGCTCCTCGCCATCAATGCTTGTTGACGAGAAACCGGTGAACGGCTTCTCCCTCGTCTGTTGTAAGGTCGCTCCGGGGTATGGTCCCTATGGTACCGACTCCGGTAGGCTGGACTAGGTGAAGGGGTCCGACGTCTAGGACGGTCCCTCTCCCGATGATGACGTACAGGATAGGAATCTCGGCGTTGTAACGGTGTGCGACTTCGTTTACGAGATCTGCTTGCCGTAGTACCGAGGTGTGGCTCCGTTGTACGGGTCCAAGCTGGAGTAGAGGCCGGCTCACGGCGTTCTGGCTGAGTCCGTTCCTCGTAAGTCCGTGACTCCTTGGATGTGGAGTCTCGGTGATCTGTATAAGTCCGTTCTGCTTGAGTCCGTGACTTCTCAGATGTAGACTCTCGGCGCGCTGGATAGGTCCGTGTGGTATCCCGCTCCGTGGTACGGCTCCGGGTCCGTGGTACGGCTCCGGGCTGTAGTTTCCTCCCGCGGTGCTCCGGTATCGGAGTCACGGCGGTCTGGATAGGTCGGTGAGGTCTCCCGTTCCGTGGTACGGCGCCCTGGATAGGGCCGTGACTCTGGATAGGGCCGTGATTCCTTGGAATCCCGGTCCCTGTAGGCCTTGGCTTGTCCGACTCCCGGCGTCCCGTATAGGGCCGTGACTCCGTGCCGTGGAACCGGTGAGCTGTGCTTGAGCCGGGGTCCCGCTGTAGTGGTGGAGTCCGTGATCTTGATTCTCGGACTGCCTTCTTCGCCGTGTCCCTCTGTGTCTCCGGGGTACGGCGGTTCTTTGGGGACTTGGATGAATGGGAGTTGGTATCCGAGGACTCGCTTTGATCCGTGTCTGTGACGGGGCTGTCTAGTAGAGTCCGTGTCAGCACTCTAGCCGGTGCAGTAGAAGTAAACCGTATCGCCGTGGCTTGGGCTTGACTGGTCTGCACTTTGCCTATTCTCTCGGTATTCCGGTAGTCCCTGTAGGCTCTTGGCTTGACGGGGTCTCGGAGTTCTGCATTGGGCCGTGATCTCTCAGAGCCATGGTCCCGTATGCTGATCTAAAGTCCGTGGCCTGTAGGTGTGGACTCCCGGTGAGACGTAGACTCTCGGCGTACTGGATAAGTCCGAACTTCATAGGTCCGTGTCGTTCTCCGTTCCGCGGTACGGCTCCGGGCCGTAGTACCGCCTCTGGAAGTAACCTCTCTCTCCGATGGTCGGGTCCGAGGTGCTCTGCAGTCGGAGTCCCGGCGCTCTGTGGTGTCGAGGTCCTTGGAAGTCCCGGTCTGTGCTCCGGACTGTAGACTTGTCCACCGTTCCCGCTTGAAAGCCCAGGGTACGGCTCTTTGCCGGGTCCCGGTTCTTCACCAGGTCCCGGTTGGAAGACTTGTCTTTCTTGAGTTGCGGAGGCTTGGATGAACGGGAACTGTAATCCGAGGTCTGCCCAGATCCGTGGTTGTAACGGCTCCGGTATAGAGTCCGTAACTCATCTTCTCCGGTGAACTTGAACTAGGCCGCTTGGTCTGTAACTTGTTCACCGTCTTAACATGTAGCTCCAGGGTACTGCTCTTCGCCGTGGAGCTGTGATCCTGTGTCCGTGATCTGTACTGTTTCACGGGACTGCAGGCAACAGTATCGTTTTCAACGATAAGTTGCTGGTAGGAACTTCGTTTACAGCCAAGTCGTTGAAGAGGGCCTGAGTAGCTTGCTTCTCAGCTGGACATCTTGCCAGGTCAGTGGCCGCTCTCCAGAGTTGACTGCGTCGCCATAGGATAGCTATGCCAGGTCACGTCGTCCCAGTCTGCACATTCACGGCATGTCACTTGACTGTAAACACATCTTTGAAAACAAAGAAAATGCAAGTCTTTAACTGGTTAAAACTGACGACATGATTCGTTCCTTATAAATCTTTATAGCTGGGCGACTACGTGGTTCATAATGAACTCACGGGAGAAAAAAATAACCCTAGAGTGCGTCTATAACAATCCAAAAGTTACTGTTTACAGGAGCTCTTTCAAAACAGGTCTTGTCACCAAGACTGCAAAGGAAAAAGAGTGATGGACATGCGCGGAGAGCACGCCACCTGGCGGACAGTCGACGCAGCGATCAAGGGAGATAATTTTGTTTGCAGGAGATCTCCAAATGGAGGATATTGGCATTTAAGTGATAACAGGTGAAGATTTGAGACACAAACATTTGGACTTCTATGAATCCCTGAGTACATGTAGGAATATGGTACTATGACTTCCGCGATTTCAACAAAAATTAATATTTCATCTCACAAATTATATACACATTTTCGGAGCATGTTTATCAAGCCTGCAAAGTTTCAGGAACATCCACTCAAAACTCTAAGACTAGTTGATTATATTTGAGTGCCAATGGTGCATTGTAATTGAAGGCAAAAATGTCCAAAATTCATAAATTTGAGATTATTGCTGGTTGTGAGAGAATGCTTATCCTGCATGGACTGAACAGTTGAGTATTCAACAGAACAGTTATCCTGTTATTCAAACCCAGAGTTGTACCAGTGTGTACAGAATGTGATGATACCTTCTGGAAGTCAGACTTCGTCAGCTCCATTCAGATCTGTATTCATAACAAATTTTAATAACAGTTTGGAGTTTTAATCCTAAACATCTCCACCCTGTATCACCACAAACCATTACCAAGATTATGTGATTAATCAACTTGACAAGTCTGTATACAGTGATACTGTCCAACCAACCATCATACTGTGCTGAAATAGATTGGCTCATTCTCCCTGATGGAAAGTTGATCCACCAGAAATTATTTGAGCCCCCTACACCATATTTCACACTGATGGTTTGGGAATAAAAAACATCTCTATTATTGCAGAGAATAGTTAAAGCAAATTAGACCATTCCTATACTCTTCATCCAGCAAATTACATATTAGACTTTTAAAGAATCTACTACATCCATTTCATGCTTCTGATACCGTTTTTCAAAAATCTTGTCCCTGCATGGAAGGATATTCTTGTGGTATGATGGGAACTTGTCACGTAGAACATGTCATACAACCCATTCCCCCACATCTCCCTACACAGCGTCCCTTGGCCACATAGACATTGGCAACCTCCCCTCTACCGTCTTTGACTAATCTACTCTATCCCGCCTGCCCATAAACTCTTTCTTATTGTCAGCCTTATCCCATGTTCATATCTGCCCCAATTACTACCAGTAGGACAATGAATACTACTACCCTCAAGTACATGTACATGTAGCAGCAAAAAAGCATCTGTTCACAGATTTACCTGCTCATGCCTTGACAAATACAAAAAGTTTGAACTAGTGGTGTGTCCTTCCCAAGTCAGTCTGATGTGTCAAGAATGGGTAAACAAATGACAGGAAATGGTCAACTGGGACCTCTATTGCAAAGATTCTGCCTGATGGATATATATGTTGTTATAAACTTCTCGTTTCACTCAGCAGACAGAGATTGATGGTCTGGTCAAGTTTTGCAGTATGGCCGAATTCTGAATTCTTCCACTTGAATTAATTTGAAAATTGGACATTTGCCTTTTCACAGTATGATTCAGGTTAATTTTGGTCCAAATCGCTGAAGCTCCAAGATACAGTCCAAGGGCTTTATGTGGGACTATGGGTTACATCATTCAGAACCAAATTAGTCTTTCATGTTATTCATGCTATAAAAATTTTTGGTCCCCGTTGGGCATTAGATACCCATTTGGAACTTCTCTTCATTATACTGGATACTCCAGCACGTTTCCAATACTCAAAATAAAATGAGTTAAATCTTGCTTTTCTGAGTACCATGAATAGAATATCTATTTTTGGTACATATTTAGCATCTGATTTTTGAAGTCAAACAAGTACAAATTTTCTAGTATAAACTGAAGAATTGGAGAGTTTATTATCAATTAAGTTCGGACAAGATTTCTCAGCAAAGTTTAAAACATGAACCTAAGGGTTAACTCCTTTTAGATTTTGATACATATTTTCACAGGAAGGTCTGATCCCAGATGTAACTCGAGCCTCAGAGATGGATGACCCCAGAGTATTTATGAAAAACAGGAAGATGTTTGGTGGTGATAAGCGGATCTAAACTCATTAGTTATCTCACCAGAGTAAACATGAAGCACATGCTTAAATTATTTAGTTATGACATTATCAGGGTAGAGCTTACACAGCTGTATGATATAGATATATAAGTAACAGACCCTGTCATTGATGGTTATCTGCCAGCCTTCCTCCCAGAGACCTGCCACTGCAGACTGGCGATAGGCTTCAGAAATACACTGTTAATATACAATTTGATCATATTCCCATAGTAAGATGATCTTCTGATGTAATCTGGTTAGTGGTGGCATGAGACCATTTTATTTGATCTCCGACACACCCAGTATGTACATGTATGTAAGCACCTCATCTATAAGATGGTCACTCTCTTCTCACCAATATTTACATTCATCTGTTGAATTGAACAATCTGAGCTAAATGCTGAAACCATGGGCAGTTTTTGGTAGTTTCTTGAAGGAACGGATGGGAAACATTTGAGGCTGGGATCATAAATGTCAGAGATTTTCCATATGTACAAGTATAGGTGGCCGAAGTAGTTAAAGTGTTTGACTCTGACCCGGAGTGCTACAGCTGGCATGGGTTCGCCCCTCACCAGTGACCGCTTACATATATACTCGCCTATTCACAAGGCGCTGGACTGATTCGGTGTCCAGGGTAAAATGGACTGATGGTGGAACTAGTTGCTACATGCTAGCCCGAAAACATCGGCTAAGGGGTCTATTTTTTTTTTTTTTATTATTGTTGTTGCTGACCCTTTAGCCCGAATCACATATACAGACCGAAAAGGAAAAAAATAAAAAAGAAGTCAGTTGCTCGAGACCTTCAACTGCACACGGCGTGGGGAATTGAGACAAAGGCACGAAAAGCATTTTATCGAATAAATAATATGATTTGGCATCTCCAGAACTTTGATAATCAACTAATGACTCATTCCGTTAGACGAAATCTTCTTCCAAACTCTAATTTTGTCATCTAACTCGTCAAGTTGCCGCCATTTTCAGTCTCGTTGAGAAACGAGATTTCCAACGCGATTGACCTTTCTGACCACGTGACTCGTCCATTTCACCATAGTCAGATCAGAAAGGTCACGATACTAGTGCGCACGCGCGGTCAAGTCTCGTTGAGCTGTATCTGAGGAAATGGCGGTAAACATCGAAATCGAGCGTTTATTGTGTTTTCTTCGTCGTCACTAATTTTTTGGAGTCCCAAACAGTCATTAGAGATGGTACATGGTGAAAGAAGCTCAGGTCGGTCAAACTGTATCAAATTGGCATATTTTTTCTCTCCCGTTTCGTTATTTTCGTCAGCGAAAAGTTGCTCTTCGCCAGTCAAATTTTTATCGCTAAAATTTAACCTAGGTGCGATCTCGGCTGTGATAGGAATGCCACGCCCCCTTACCCTAAATTTACCTATCACAGCCAGAGTTTCTGGGTTAGCTACATGCTAGACCTTCGCCAGCGGAGGCACTTGGGGAATAAAGTACCTGGGTGTCTTTCAGTGACCGCTATATAAATCCACTCACAGTAGTACATTGCATACACCGCTAGGAAGCTCACATGGTTAGACTATCACAGCACTTTCAGGATAGTAGTTCGTCCAATTGTAGAATTGTATAAATGTTCACTTCACAGCACGATAGTTGGGCTATAAATGTTGAGTGGTTCCAATTGATTGTATATTAATATGTACTCCTATACAGAGGTGCTCCTATATAGAGGAGGGATCTATCAACTGAACTGAACTGAACTGTGGCATAATTCCTAGAATCTGTATTCGGTTGTTCTTTTATCCATGTCATGTGCACAGTTCGCATCTGTTTGACTTCTGCTGGTGATTATATAAGATTTGACATTTGGCTGAAACTCTTTCCCAAAGTCCAGAAATTATACTAAGAGTTGCAAAGCTACAATTTATGTAGACCTGATAGACACTTGGTTTGCAACCTATGTTTAATTTTGGTTGTGTAATTCAAAGCTACTTTAGCTCAGATCGCGTTTAGGTATTCTGTTGTATTCACTTTGGTTGGCATTATGCAACAGATGCTCATTCTGTGCTCTCTATTGGGCTTGTGCAATTAAGTGACCATGGTGACTAGGTGAAATAAGTGAATGAATTCCAGCAACTTTCAACGAAGAACAACACTTATGACAAATTATGATGTGGTGCAATCAACAGTTGCCAAAATGTGTGAAAGCAGAACATCAACAAAGGGCCAGGGCACATCTTCTACATATAGATTATCTACCTTGAAACTTCCAGTTCCATTCTCTTTGAAACCAAACCATTGGCCATTCAGACCTACACAGGTTATAACATGTAAAATGTATCTTTGGTGTTCTCAGCCATCATTGAGCATTAATTGCCCATTTTGAGGTTTCCCTCATTGGCCCCAATACTGCCAGGATGAAATTTTGTGGACTTTCAACCAAAACTGTGGCTGTACGGCAGATATAAACAAACACACAAACAAACATACAGTTTTATAAATTATAGAAAGATGATGAAATTGGTATTCAATTAAAACTACAAGAATCAACCAGATGTACCTTTCTTGATGACCTGGATCTCTGTCACTGGATCTGCATTCCAGAATGCGAAGCAGTAGAGGTTTTTCTCTGGTCGACATCTTATGGTGCCGTTGTTTTCGTGAATGTCACCGTGCCCCTCGCTGTGTTTGTCCATGACATTATGGCTGTTGAAGAAGAACCGGTCATTTTCCTCACCCTGCTTATGGGTTATACTTGGGGCATTCTCATATGCACAGTAGATAGACTTCTCCTGATCTGAGCCTGCAGAATAAAACATAACAAATACATTGTTTGATGATTCTTCATTGAGTTAAATGTACACAGGTCATTGAAATCAGAATAAGAAAGACTCAAACACATATCCGCAAATATTTAACTCTATTTGTATCTTTGTGAGAGCCAGTTAAATAAAATATATAGTACATGTATGGCAATTCCCTTAATAATTCAATCATGGCAAAAGACAAATATCAGGGGGTGATCAGCAAGAAGAACATTATAACAGGAAGTGAGACCCAAGTGAAATGATTTTATTTCAAGTTTTACAACTGTGGACGATCACAAGAAACTTCCAAGTTTAAGTGGAATGACGAGACACAGCCTACACAGTAAAAGGATCATCAAATTGATCTCAGTTACCATGAAGAGATCATGTGATCTTCCATGTGACTTGGCCCACGTAAAAATATCGAACGACGAATCACAAGAATATAGGATGGATTCCCATTAGTTGATCAAATGAAACTGCTGAGCTGTTGGCTTGCATTCACCGCACACAGTGAGATTCTCAAACAAGATAGATGTTGCTCCCAGCCTCGTGAAGCAAAAATCTCACCATAAACTGCCCGTACACGAGAGTTATGTTCCCCAAGTCAACAGGCACTCGAGATCATTGGCTCAGGGGATACGTCTCATGTGCGCCAGGTTTAGTGCAAGCAACTGCCCACCTATCATGAAACCAGTAATACCATAGCCATCTTTATAGCCAGTGGTTGTATGGAAAAAAATAAGACATGTACATGTAATATGGCTGGCCAATGTAACCGCAGGATAGTATTTATGTTAGGCCATTCACACTTGATTCCTTGTTTTCCGTCAGCCACACACATGTCACTTTACGTACTGCCGTTTTTCATTATTTTCATTCGATTATTCTCAATATTTTGCATTTTTCCCCTACTTTGTTGCACTTTCTAACTCATTCTGTACCAATGATGCCAAAACACGACAAAATAATTTCCCTGTTTCAACCCCGTGGACGACTTTTGGCGTAATTTCTAAGAGCCTTCCCAACCCAAATGATGCCAAAAGACGACATCACTGCTTTGCTGTCAAATAAAACCCCACTCCGTCTTCAATGTAGCATTTTATGCGAGCACCTTGAGTGAAAACATATCTTTGAGAAGCCTAAACCTTCAAGGAATAGAAAAGTCTTGAAAAAAGTATGTTGTAAATGAAAGAATAGTTCCATCACTGTCCAAAAGTATTTTTTATTTATTTTTCCGATTTGTTTTTAGCCGAATAAAACGCATTTGGTATATGTGTTTGTATGGTGGTCTGTTACGACCATCCATTTTTCTGTCCTCTCAATTATTGCAGATACCCACAAAACACTCACCATTATTCTGGTTCAACAGGGAAGTGGACATCGATAGGGAAGTATGTTGAAGGTTGAACGTCGAACATTATTGTGTATTTAATGGTTAAACAACCATGTACATAGATTACTTAATTGGGCCTAGATTATGCAACTGGGCTCAAAATATTTATTTGCTATTTCACCAACATTTGTCTGTACGCAACTTCTCTAGGAAGCCCATGGTGTGCAAGGTCTTCAACTACAACCTGCCCACAGGTACATATCGAAAAATGTTGAATATATACTTGAGAGCTCCCCGTTACGTTATCAGCAAATGAGCAAACATGGTTCTTCTCAGACATTCAGATTTGTTATTATGTCGATGTCTAGTCCATATTACAGTGTGTATAGCAGTACATTTGATTAACGTGTCCAAGAGACCATATAATCATTCCATGAAGATAAAATCCATCAGATCCAGTGTTTGTTTTGCCTTTGTTTTAGTCACGTGGTAACAATACAACCAACCGAAGTGCTGAAGTGTCGGCGTGATTCATTGGCACATACGACCAGATTTGCTGAATGAAAGATACATGTATTTATATCCAATCATACATGTAGCTTTAGTAATATTAGCCATCCATTGTATTGAATGTGACCTTGATCACGAAAAACAACCACGAGAAAGGGAAGATACGTGTCTTTAAATTTGACCAAAGAAAAATCCTCAAACTCTCCACAATTTAGCGAAGTCTCTCATCTCAAGGTGCGTTTATTCTGACAATTGTTCCCGAATAAATGAGTATTCATCGTTTATTTCTGGGAATTGTAATCAAAGAAATATATGCTTACAATCTTTGGAAATTACGAAGGTTTGTGCATTTTTTATTTTTATTTTACGTGGTTGCAGTTGTTGTTCATCGAAAAATTGATTGCCATTGGCAGTATAATTTTGCAAACGTCAGTTGGAAATTACAAACGTGTCGGTGAGTTTACTGGTTTTTTATCTGGAATAAAACTGCATTTCTTGAGGAAAATAATACACACACATAGTTTTTGTTTCATATATAGTGTCTGGCATCTGAAATGCAGACAGAAACACATGAACACCTTCTGTTTTGAAGATAATTATTCAACTTCACTGACTGCCATGAGCTGGAAGGAGCAGGGTCCAGGCCAAGAAAACTATCTAGGGTTGACAGCTTGGATGAGGTACAGTAATTTCTCACTTTGAACATGTTGAAATTAGTAAAAAGTTTAAGCCAACCTCAACCTCAAATCTGATGATGGAAATGGAAAAGTTGATGAAAATAGAATGATCCCATGGAAAATCTCATCAGGGGAGGTAAACATTCTCGAACATGACCGCAAAACGATTTCAAAGTTTCCTAAAAACTCAATTTTCCAATTCAAGTTTTTAATCGGAGGTACCCACATGAAAATGTTGCTAACCCCAAAATGGCCGAGGGGTAAAACAAGCTGATGGGAAACAAAGAATCAATTGTCGTTAGCCTTATAAAAGCATTCACATGTAAGCAGGTGTTTTCTCTGGTTTGCCCCAGTGTGTCACCTATTCCAACAGAGAATTACTGCAAATTGATGGTAAAGGTTGATACTATATACATCAACATAACCAGTGCCACCATGATAATTAATATGAAGTACAGCATTGTCCAATATGGCAAAAGCTGCAGCTTTATTAACTCAATGATATTAAATGTTTCAAATGTCAGATTTTATCTCTGCAGTATTGTACTGTCAGTATATAGATCAAATCAATCCTGCCAGTGGCTGTTTTCTTCTGAAGAGCGGTTCAGATGAAATAACAATATTAAGCAACATGTATATTTTAGAGAGTGAGAGATATAAATTTACCATGGCATTCAGCAATAATTGCAGAAGAGTACCTCTATGTTTAACACCACAGTCTGTAAATATGTTCATTAAACCTAATAAACAGAAAAGAGAATGGTCAATGAGGATGATGAAGTTATTATGGGACAGGTAGATGTGCAAATAAAAGTAATGAAAGCTCGTTTGAAAAACGGGCGAAGAGCATTTCCCCAGATAATTTTGTAACACATAATTTGGTACTCACAGGGCTTTAGATCTCTCCAATTTGGGCACACTCCCTATTAGGGGTGGCAAATTTTTTTCTGACGGGGCAGTGTGTGGGGCACATACCCCTGGAGGATGAGCAATCAGGAATCATCAGTGGTAGAAGTACCTCTGAGAAGGGGTTTCTTCACCAACGGGCGAAACCCAGTGTGAGGCAACACCAACTTTATTTTGCATTTCATGGGCCCACCGACATTAAAAAATCGAAATTTCAAATTGCCACTTTTATATTCCCCATGCAAGTTTGAACATGAAGACTTTGACCCCCTTTTTATTCCTGATTGTATGAATTAGGCTGTTATATTCTATCTGAAACAATGCCAGCAAATAAAAATAAAAAACAAAAAAAAATACCTTTCACTATAATTTTTCACTGTAAGTCAAGCGAATTGTTATTGTTGTAAAATGCTAATACTACATGTACTTAGGCAATAACGACATTCAATGTAAATCAGGAACCTTCACTGGCTGTGTGATCTATCACTCCATGGTACCCATATTTCGACAGTGATGCAGTATGTCAGAGCTAGGAAATGGAGGGTGTCTCAACAGCTCAGCCGATACAGAATGGTTTTACTGTTGAAAGCTGAGGCTGTTGGAACACATGCAAAATTCGCTAGATTGTTCTGAAAGACAACTCACATGGGAATATACAATTATGAAAAATGAGAGTTACAACATTTGTAGGTTTCCATCAATTCTGATATGGATTGCCAAGAAAATTATACCGATATTATCTTAAAATGACAGTCCTTATCTAAACTTCATGGCTCATACTAAAGGACGGCGGAAAGGCAGGCCGCCGGCGGAAAGGCAGGCCGCCGGCGGAAAGGACGGCGGTGGATAAAAACATATGTTACAAGGCTTGGCGGGGGATAATTTGTGCCTAGATGTATTACTTGTGTAAATTTATACCGATTTCATATATTTGCAGGTACCCGCAACGTCGTATGGTCACATGGATGTCGGATAATACTGTGACGGCTAGCGAAAATCAAAATGGCGGCCGCCATTTTGATTTTCGCTAGCCGTGACGGCCGTGAAGTATTATCCGACATTCATGTGACCATACGACGTTGTGGGTACCTGCAAATATATGAAATCGGTATAAATTTACACAAGTAATACATCTAGGCACAAATTATCCCCCGCCAAGCCTTGTAACATATGTTTTTATCCACCGCCGTCCTTTCCGCCGGCGGCCTGCCTTTCCGCCG